>JABJVR010000001.1:15331127-15341173 GCA_025773905.1 Chitala chitala | reverse complement strand
CTAGCTTCTACGTTTTGCAGTATTTCAGTGCAATCATTGATGTTGTAATTAGCCTACAGGTAAAATGAAGTAAGATAAATGTGTTTCTGCAATAGGAGTTTTTGCTTAAAGTTTAAGGATGCATATTTAAGTGGTAATAATGTTATATACAGATTCTTACCTACTTGTGGAATTTTCCCAGAAGCCCATAGTCCAGATGGTCAGATAAAGGGTAGATGCAGAACTGAATTGAAAATAGTGTTCATAGGCCCATTACCTAATAAAACCCAATAACTACCATTGTAATTACAATAATTATTAGTGTTCCTATTATTTTTTTTACCGTATGGGCTCCTTAGTGCACAGGGTGCTGGGGTGTTCATTTCTTTTGCCCTGATCGTAGATTTGGTCTTGAGTAGGTCCTATATGGAATAACTTTTGGAGTAATAGTCAATACATGAAGGTGAAAGCACATGCAGGTCCTCTTTACTGAGGTACAAACCAACAGGGGAGCTAAATAATGTCATAAATTATGAATGTGATAATCTCTGGAGTGTTCAGGCCAGCGGTGTGTAATTGTGCACGGTGTTCCGCGCTCACATTTCGGCTGTGGGTCTGCCGGAGGGATCGTGTGCTGCAGTCTCAACGTCACGAGGTCTGTGTTTTTGGAAATGCCTGCGTGAGGAAAAAGTTCTGATAGCTCGTTGCCTAGAGATGGTGTGATTATTTTTTTCTCCTCAGTTTGCATTATTAACTTTCAATAAGGTTGTGTCCCGCTGTCCGAAAGTTTTTAACACGCGCAAAAAAGAAAAAAAAAATCTACATGAGCTTTACCTTCATTAGCAATTCGGTGCGCGTGTCGCTGTGAACCTTTGATTAAAAAACAACCCGTCCTTAATCTAATACTTGTGAATAATTTAAATGGCAGGATATCGCCCACCTGCTAACCATGCATATATTCTGCATGTAATCTGTGTTCTGCATTCGGGCCCAGGCTGATGCGCTGGAGGGAATTATCAGGATCATGGAAAAGTTTAGCTCTAGAGCACCACCGCAAACACGAGCTTGCTTGAAACGGAGTGTGTGAACGAGTGCTGTCCGAGTAAATCCCCGCAGAGATCCCACCGGGAGTCATTACCAGAACCACTCATGCAGGAGATAGATCCAATATGGATAATAATATCCCAGAATAATTAATTGGATGGATTTAAAATGTATAACAAGTAAGATGAGCTTCCCTCTCAGGAGAAATGGAGCAGGTACATTTACAAGTGCTGGATTAGAAGTGACCACACTAGGTAAGGAAATGCAAAACTGGGCAATTAGCAGACACCAGAATTAGTCTGCAGCATGTCCACAATGCTACTAAATTCGTGGAAAGGAATAAGTGAATGACCTTTTTCGCAATGTCCCCCAGCTCTTAAAGCGAGGAGATCACTTACTCTTAACATCCTGAAGAGTGTTCGCAAGTTTAGTAGCAACTTTAGTCACACTGATTCATTTTAATCAAAAAAAGGTTAAGGGCTATAAACCCCAACAATGCTGTGTGTTAATGTGTTTCACTGGTGCGTGTTTATTGGTGGTTGTAAAATTCATAATAGTACCAAGAAACTTAATTATTCTACTATCAAAATGATTACGATGGCTGAGCAGGCTTAGATAAAAGTACTGGTATAATTTTTGCAGAGCTGTATAGTATGGGCAACATTTAGAACAGTCTCAAAATGACAGTCAGTGTCGTGAATCTGTGATTTCTATTTATGTGGACCTTAATGCTGCAGTCACTTTCAATGGCTTGAAGTGAAAAAGACTGAGAATGTTAAAGAATTCAAATATTAATCTTTTTAATGCTGTATTCATATCTTTATAAACAGAAAGAGATGTGTAAAGAGTGAAAAATTAATTAAAACATTTCTAGAGATTAATTATAATTATATGTGGAATTACAGTTCACCGCTTCCTATTGTTCGGCCCCCTTCTTTCTGTTCTCTACTTTTATGATTTTACTGAATACTTTGGGGATATTTGAGGAAGCTAAGAGAAGCTGCAGTGCCAGTGTCTTGTATTTCCTACAGCTCTCACTGGGATCATTAATGCAGGGTCCCAAATTATTCACACTTTGGTCTGTTAATGCTGTGGAAAGCTTCCTGAAAACTACATTTGTGATGAATGTATGAAGATCTATGAAGTTCAGAAACATTTTTCCATTGGGGTTTTATTTGTACATGTTACCTCATCTCTGAGAAAAATGGATGCAATATATATATATATATATTTTGTAAAAAAAAAAAAAAAAGCTTTAATTTGGTCCTATTATGAATACTGCTTGTTATGCAGAAATAACTAGTCTACATATTCCCAATAGACTGGTCGTCAGTGTGTATTGTGTTTTGTTTCTTTAATCATGTTTATTTTTGCATTCGTTTGTTTTTACGTGTGATGCGATGGTGTGTGCAAATAACAAGCACGTTAAACATAGGAAAAAATGCACCGACGCAAGCGCATTTTGCAACGTTGCTGCCTAATATCACTTTGCAATACAGAGCCGCATGACATCATGCAAAACAACGCAAGTCAATTCAAGACACTCTGAGATTCAGGTCATGCAGATAAACAAATAATAATGATGTAAAATACCCTGCAAACAACCGATAAGATACGCAAGCCTTTGGAAAATCAAACAAAATACAGACAGAGGGCAGCATTATGAGATTCTTACAGTTCATTTCTTCTCTGAAATCACAAATGCACAAAAGAAAGAAACAAAAGGCTACAATGGGCTTTTATGTTTAACATTCATTCTGTCAGAGGGGGATTTGATAGCTGATTATTTTGGTGGATTTAAAAAGATTCCTCCACAAAATGAGAAATCTTGATTTTTATTGTTGTATTATTGACTGGATGATTTTCCTTTTCTTTTCCTGTTTTTATTAACCATAAATTCCTAAACGGTACAAAGAAATTTGAAATGACACATGTGAGAGTTCAGTCGTCCGAAATAATGACTTTGTTCTGAGCTGTTTAGCCTCATTTGGATTAAAATTCACACGTACAGAAGGTGTCAAATTATAATAGTAATAATAATATTAAAGTTAAAAGGAATTCAAGAGTCACATTCAGAACTTGTATTTTCCTTGGACAGGTTTTACAGTGTTGTGACTCAGTCATTCTTCTTCTGTCTCCCAGCCAAAATAATACATCTGCACATATAAATGGATTGAAATGGGCTTTGAGTATAGCACGAAAGACCAAACACCAATCTCCCACAGTGGTTCACTTGAAAAACAGTTTTAGATTGGAACAGTCCCATGGTAATACTGTAGACATTCATGTATTTTTTTTTTTTTTTTTGTAGTGTATAAGCGTTCAAGTGTGTATTATTGCTCTGGGCTGTGATTTAATTGACATATGTTGTTCATTGATGCATTACACTAGACTACTCTTAACTGTTAATGTCTTCATCATTAAAGCATACATAAAAAATAACTGAAAATTGTATTTAACATTATAGTTATATTATACACATTATTATTTTTCCCTTGCTTTAGCATTTAGTCAGTGGGTTTCCTTGTCTTTCATTGTTTATTGATGTTTAGTCCTCCTTAACTCTTCAGTAGTTAAACATAATTAGTTAATGACTCATATTGGATGTTGGACAGAACTGGTTAAACACATGTCAGGGTGACTTAATGGGGGATGGTGGGGTGGATCTCCTTCCCCCCTTCCACAATGTTTCTTTTCCAAGTTGATTTATTATTTTTATTTTTTGTATATTCCCATGTGGTTTGAAAATTATGCTGCAAATGCAATAATTGACAATCATGAAAAAGTTGGCGGGGGGGGGGGTATTTGTGTAAGGTAGGGGGGATATGAACTCTCAGTTTCTAATGTTTCCTGTCCGTTTTAACAACAAAGTAATTTATGTGTTAAGTGTAATTGTCGTGTAACCAAAATAATGAACACCATGTCACTATTTTCAGACTATAAATAAATGAATGAATGAATAAATAAATAAATAACACTCATATAACTTGAACAACTATTGCTGATAAGTTAAAAACCTGGGTTTTACAACAGTGTTTTGCATGTGCGGCTCTAGGGGCGGGGCCACCGGGGTACCGGCCCCAACTGCAATCCGATTGGCCCCTTTAGTGCACCCCTCCTGTCGCTCATTATTTCCTTTGAAAAAGAATTGCATCAGTGTAAGACATATGGTTGGCCCGTCTATGTTAAATATGGCCCCTTTGTGTCCTCACATTTTTTTTAAAGCCTAGAACCTCCCCTGGTGTCCTGGAGGACATGGTGAACTGTGAATACTGTACACATACTCTTATTTGTTAAACTGCTGTTTAGAACGTAAATGTCTTATATTTAGCTTTAGAGGATAGCCCTCTGCAGTAATTCACTTGGTAGATCTGTCATAACTTTAAGGGTTGAGCTGACCCAGGCATTTCCGAGTGCTGGTATGGTCATTTTATTTGCTAAACTTAGGCAATTGGTCATCCCTAGTGTCCCTTTAGAGACTTTGTCAGTCTTGTTAAAACAGAAAACAATTAGTGTGAAAACAGGGCCCTGAAGATTTGAGGACTGTAAAAGTGAGCTAAGGAATGCAGTGCTGAAGTCGGTCAGTGACTAAATGCAGCAGTATGTCTGAACAGAGGTTAGTCAGTTTTGTCTAATTAGTCATGTCAAATTCATTCAGAATCTCATTGTTTGATGGTGAATAGATTAAACTGCTGTCTGTACTTTAAACAGCAGCTTCAAAAAGAGCTACATGCATTGTCATTTAATCCTTTTTCTAATTTTAGTGTAGCCTACTTCAGGATTTGTGTCATAATCAAATTGTAACTTCATTGCCAATGCAAATCCTAAATATGTTTTTACTTGTCACAAGACTTAATGATTTTGAAGCTTTTAAGTGTCCTCTTCTGACTGAAACATTTACTAACAAATATTAATTCTTGATTTTTGTTAAATAGTGAAGATTTTCTGAAACATCTGTGCTTTTTCTCTTAGTTCATTTTAAGTGCACATACGTGCACTGACCACAGCCTAGGGGCCCTGCAACTCTTCTGGTTCTTCTGATAGGCCAAAGGTCAGTCAGTAATCTTCTATACCACTTCATCCTGGCAAGGGTTGCAGGAAGCCTGGAGCCCATCTCAGAACACATAGGGTGCAGGGCAGGGGACACCCAGGGCAGAGCACCAACCCACTACAGGGCACACACACACACACACAACAGGCAATTTGGACACACCAATCAACCTAACTTGCATGTCTTTTGGAGAAAACATGAGAACCCAAACAAAACCCACCAAGCACAGGGAGAACACACACAGCCCCAGACAGGAATTGAACCCCAGGTCTGGAGGTGTGAGGTGGCAGTACAAACCACCACGCCGCCGTTAGGCCGAAGGTTTTAGTATTAAAATGTCTGCTACATTGTGGCCAAATGGACAAAATATGCTCTGCATGCTTGTGTTTTACTGTATTTTCAATACAAATTCCAATATTGTTTGTAAAATAATTTTGGAGATTTTCTGTGATAAAAGTTTGTAGCAAACTATCATCAAGCTAGTATCATATATGAGATAAAAAAAAGCCATTGGTCTTTAACCATACAAGTCCCAGGGTGTTGGAGTGAATTACCAGTGTTTAGCATGTCTGGTTATGGGCTTCCTGGTGGCATAGTGGGTATTAGAACACTCAAATGCTTGCTTCCTGGTTGCTGTGCATGGCTGGCTGCCCAGTGCTCCTCTCAGGAGATTGCTTAAATGCAGAGAAATAATTTCCCTCTGGGGTTAATAAAGTAATAAAAAGGATTTTAAAACTATGCCAAACATTCTGTCCAGTCTTCTGTAGAGATCTGTTGGCATCATCTTGCAATTCCGTTTGCCTTTATAAACATCTGTAAAAATTATAATCCCAGATGAGTTGGTTTAAAATGTAAGTATACGAGACCTTTGGGCTGAGGCAAAAATGGAGCCCATGAATTTGTGATCTAAGTAACTGACTTGGATTATATAGATTAGGTGGTTTAATTAAATGGTCAACTGTCTGACATTTGAATGGCTTATAGGCAGAACTGCACAGCTGGACATTAAATGGATTTTATTTATTAAACTGAGTTTTTTTTTTAGAATGATGTATTAAAAATTAAAATCTTGATTTACTTTAACCTGGGTAATTTTTGGCACACCCGACATGCTATCTGTCAAACTGCCCCACTCCTCCAACACAATCACACTGTAGAATGATGGCAGTGTACACATCAACAACTGAGGAGCAAAGTTGTTTAACCAAACTCGTTAAAACTCTTAAACCTGCAGTGTCTCCTTAGTAATTTGGAAGTGGTTTGCTTTCGTTTGACATAAAAAAATCACTGTACATTTTAAAGTCTTTGGCAGTAAAAAGCAGCAGCACGACAAACTTTTTCCAGCACAACACCTGCTAAAAAGCAGGTAACTGCAGTGGCGTCACCATTTAATAAGAAGGGGCTATGGTGGAAAGAAATTTCAGATGTTTCATATCCCCAAAGATATACTGCTCATATACGTATATACAGGGTTCGACATTAAGGCATGTCTGATAGACATTCACTACTTCGGAGCTGGTCCGGGCTAGTTCTACGTACGAGTCTCCCGAATGGTCGTGTGACTTTTTCTGACATTTATTTAATTTAAATTTAAAAGTTTTACCTGCTTAATGCTTTATGATGGTAGTATAATGACCGCAAAATGTTCTGCCTTGTGTATATATTGGCTTCCTCGTGTGCGCTGTCTTGCAACACGAGAACGAGGCAAGCAGACGAAATTTTTTTTTCAATTTGATGGTTCACGAGTATTTTAACGTTACAACAACATCGTAAATCTATATAAGACAGGAAAATATGTAAAAGGTTTGTGTAATAATTTATTTTCATTGAAAAATGTTTAGTTTTAACGAGAAATGATGTATGATCAGTCAGTTCATATTGAAGTATGCATCAAGTACTTTTGCCTTTATGTCTGCCCACAATACACAGGAGATTACAATGTTCAAAAAGCCATTCAGCTATGGTGGCATGGTGAACAGAGAAGACAAGATTTCTCCTAAACTTTGTTAAATGATGTGAACAACTGTAGATTATAAAGTTTATGCAGTCTATATTTTATAATAATAGATAAAGTAAAATCAGAAAATTAAAAGACAGTTCAAGAAATGGTTAAATATATTTAAGATTATTTTACATTTATGTAATGTTATAATATTAATAAAGCAGCTATTTAAATAAAACAGCATTATTTTCTTATTTTTGAAATTTAGTAATAATTGAATTATATTAAATTAATCAATAAAGAGTTATTATACAAAATTATATTTATAGTAATATTCAATTTCAGTTTTACATTGCTAAAATTTTTACAGAAAAATATGGTCTAGTAGATGGGGTTGGTACTACTGTGGGTAACTGGACCAGCATGTCTGTGGGTAACTGGACCAGCATGTCTAGTAGACATAAAAGTTAATGTTGAACCCTGATATACAGTAGAAAAGTTAATCCTGATGCTGAGTACAGTCAACCCAGATACGAACTGCTAAACCAAAAATATTTTGCCTATGTTTGAGTGAAAAATAAAAAAAATATATAAATTTGTGATAGAGATAAATAATTTCCATTGCAAATAAAGGTTTTTTTTCATTCATTTATTTATTTATTTTTTTTTAGCGTTGTTAAAAATTGCCGATTTTATTTTAAGCCATATTGCCCAGCCATACTTGTAGGTGCAAGAATTTCAAAGTGTTCCCTGTGTTTAACTGAAAGAATGTGAAAAGAAAAAGCTGCGTGTGTTACACGACTTGTTACCAATTCTAGGTGTCACATTCTGAATTTGCTGCAAATTGTTCAATGTGTAATAGCAGAATATTACAGTCATCAGACCTGCTGTGTACAAAACCACGTATTAGTGTATCTTTGTCATCAGACCTTGGGTTTGTTAAGGATGAGAGACAGAATCCTTTCACTCATCCAAACGTGTACTTCTTTAAAGTAGATGGTGAAGGTGAATTTTTGTCGTTAGATGTCCAAACATATGAATGAGTAGTAGATAAACCACTTATGGAGAGTACCACAATGGCAAACTTCAGAGACAATTTGTGTAACAAAACAGAATTCATCCTTATGGTGAAGACACATCAATACCATTGCATGCCCTTTACCAGATGTTAGAAGTACATCATTTACAGCTGTGGGTAAACAGTATCAGCACTGTGGCCTACGAACAAACCAAACTTCACATTCTCAAGAATATGATTTACAGCCAAATGCACTTAAAAGTGGGTAGAGGAACAGAACTCTACACACAACATACATGCTGACTTGCATTCTTGAAATACAGTGAATTTTAGTTAGCAGTCTACCTTATGCCTTTCTTTTCAAAAGATAGTGGTAATTGTATACGTGTTAGTCTTCAAGGTGGATTTTTCATCAATAGTCTGTTTAACTGCTGTATTATATCTATTTTTTAGTGTGGTTGTAAACACTAGGGCCAGAGATTAAATTCAAATTAATCAGTGTGTGTTCATAAATTCCAATAATGTTCCCCTTTTGAAGTGCCTTTTAATGATTTTTGAACAGATACAGAGGGCAGTAGAATCTCAAAAATAATTACAATGCAACCAGGAAAAGAATTATCTTTAGGACGGACTGTTACATGATGAATATCAGGGATAATTAAGTCTGCTGTATGTTTGTACACACGTTCGTCCTGTTATTTCCTGCCTGCAGTATGCAGAGCAGAGAAAGGCGGGGAAATGTAAATGCCATTAACCAGAACCAATTTGTTTCCCAATGAGCAAATGTTTAACAGCGATCATTTTATGACGGTTTCATGTTGTTATTGATTACGTGATACAATCGTTAACCCCCCCAAGTCATTTGTTTTCTTAACGCATTAGTGTACAGCTGTTTTGGCAACGATCTTTAGTTAATGTTTCTGGCAAAAAAAAAGGTTCCAATGGAGGAAATTTAAAACAAAACGCAATAGCTCTTTGTTAGAAAGATTAGTCACTAAATGCATTATGGCAACCTGCCAGTAATCACTGTCTGTGTTTTACTTCTCTACATTAACTTTGCGTGCATTGTGAGACTGTATTTACATTAAAAGGATTTTCATAAAGAATTTTAATTTGAAAAAGATCATCTTATTTTTAACAGATAAACAATATATGACGGCCAATTATTATAAATCTAAGGGGCAATCAACACTAAACACATTTTAAAATATGTTTAAAATGTGCTAAAACGTAGCATGGGACTTAGAGCTTACTGGCTGAGATGGTAACGTGTGAAATTTCAGACTAAGTGTGATTCACTGTATCTGGCAGTGCCTTTTCTTGTGCACGTAATTTAAGATGCTCAGAACTGCAACCATTTGTTGAGTGTTCTGAAACCCGCTATTCTGTTTTGTCCTCTTTAATTCCTCTCTTGGGTTTGTTGTAGGCAACACTTTCCTGTGAAGGTAAATACATGCAGCCTTAACAGAGCTGGCAAGAACTCTGCTTTTACTTTCTGGGGTCCTGGCCTTATAGGACTCCTTCCCACTAGCAATCATAACAAGCTTGTAATTGTAGCAAGCCTAGTGTACTTTAAAACAGGTGACTTTGATCAAATCATGAGGTCACACCTTTTCTGACTGGCCTGTTTATGCGCAATCCATGTGCTGGTACTGGCATTCATTGCCGTATCTTTAAAGTGAAGATTATTGTAAGATAATAAAGAAAAAAAATGATGCAGTAATGCACATGGAGCTACTTTTCATAGAAGCGAGTTTTAGCTTTGTGTTCTTTATCTCAGAAGTCCTAAACCTAAAGCCCCAGAAACCCTGCCCCAGTTTTGTTGCCTCACACCTCCTGGCACATTGTGTGTGTGTGTGTGTGTGTGTGTGTGTTGAATTTGCTTGTTTCCCTGTGTATGTGTGTCTTTTTTCCCACAGCCACAAGACATCTATCTCAAATGGATTAGGAAATCTGTATTGCCTTGTGTGTGTGTGTGTGTGTGTGTGTGTGTGTGTGTGTGTGTGTGTGTG
>JABJVR010000001.1:15304122-15331027 GCA_025773905.1 Chitala chitala | reverse complement strand
TACCTTGGTTGTAATGAGTGGTTATTTGAGTTACTGTTGCCTTTCTATCATCTCTAACCAGTCTGCCCATTCTCCTCGACCTCTGACATCAACAAGGCATTTTCGTCCACACAACTGCTGCTCAATGGATATTTTCTCTGTTTCGGACCTTCTCTGTAAACCCTAGAGATGGTTGTGCGTGAAAATCCCAGTAGATCAGCAGTTTTTGAAATACAGCCCGTCTGCCACCAACAACCACTCCACGTTCAAAGTCACTTAAATCCCCTTTCTTCCCCATCTGATGCTCAGTTTGAACTTCAGCAAGTTGTCTTCACCACATCTGGATACCTAAATGCATTGAGTTGCTGCCATTTGATTGGCTGATTAGCAATTTGTGTTACCAAGCAATTGAACAGGTGTTCCTAATAAAGTGGCCGGTGAGTGTATATACACCACTCGGACTTAACATATGACCACTGACAGGTGAAGTAAATAACATTGATTATCTCAGTACAATGGCACCTGGAAGCGGGTGGGATGTATTAAGCAGCAAGTAAAAATTTTGTCCTTGAAATTGCTGTGTTGGAAGCAGGAAAAAATGGGCAAGCATAAGGATGTGAGCAACTTTGATAAAGGTCAAATTGTAATGGCTATACAACTGGGTCAGACTAACTCCAAAACAGTAGCTCTTGTTGGATGTTCCCAGGCTGCAGTGGTCAGGACCTACCAAAAATGGTACAAGGAAAGGAAACTGGTGGCTAAGGCTCATTGATACACATTGGGAGTGAAGGCTATTGTAGCTCAAATTGCTGAAAAAGTTTATGCTAGTTCCAATAGGATGGCCTCAGAACACATACTACACAGCAGTTTGTTGCATATGGAGCTGCATAACCATAGGCCCCTACAATGGGCATGTGAGCATCAGAACTGGACCATGGAGCATCGGAAGAAAGTGGCCTGGTCTGATGAGCCACATTTTCCTTTACATGCTGCGGATGGCTATATGTGTGTGCTTTGTTTACCTGGGAAAGAGATGGCACCATGGTGCACTATGGGAAGAAGGCAAGCTGATGGAGGAAGTGTGATACTTTGGGCAAAGTTTTGCTGGGAAACACTGGGTCCTGCCATTTATGTGAATATTACTTTACACATACCACCTACCTAAGCACAGTTGTTGACCAAGTACACTCATTCATGGAAACGGTATTCCCTGATGGCAGTGACCTCTTTCAGCAAGATAATGCACCCTGCCACATTGATAAAATGGTTCAAGAATGGTTTGAGGAACACAAGAATGAGTTCAAGGTATTGACTTGACCTCCAGATTCTCCAGATCTCAGTCTAATCAAGCATCTGTGGGATGTGCTGGAAAAACAAGTCTGATCCATAGAAACCCCACTTCGCAGCTTACAGGACTTAAAAATGATCTGCTACTGATAGCTAAGTGCCAGATACCACAGCATACCTTTAGAGGTCTAGTGGAGTTCATGTCTCGATGGGTCAGGGATGTTTTGGCAGCAAAAGGGGGACCTACTCAATACTAGAGGGGTGGTCATAAAGTTATGGCTTATTGGTGTATATTTGTGTGTGTTTGTGTGTGTGCTCATGTTACTTTGTTTGTTTTTCATTTCTCTAAAGTATGTCAATTAGAATGTTACTATTAAATATTTAATGGAATGATATGGTGATCTAAGAAAATAGGGCGTTCTCAAAAGAGAGAGGACAAATGATTCACGTGATGGTAAAATAAAAACTTTGATTTCCTGTCTATTGAAAAAACTTAGATTTTCATTTTAGAACGTTGTGCAAAATTCAAGAGGTGACAGATATGCCTTTTACCCCAATATGTACTCTGTCCAGTTAAAAGATTATGACCATCTGTCTAATGTGCTGTTAGTCGTCCATGTGCTGCCAAAACAGCTCTGACCGACTGAAGTACAGACTGTAGAAGATCTCTGAAGGTGTCCAGTGGTATCTGGCACCAGTACATTAGCAGCAGGTCCTTTAAGTGCTGTAATTTGTGAGATGGAGCTACCGTGGTCATAATTGTTGTTCCAGTACATCCCACATATGTTCAATTGGATTGAAATCTGGGTAATTTGGAAGCCTTAAACTCTGTCATAACCATTCATGCAGTGTGAAAGGGTGCATTAGCCTTCTGAAAGAGTCTGCCACAATCAAGGAACACCATTAGTACGACAATGTGTATCTGACCTGCAAGAATATTTAGGTAGGCAGCATGCATCAAATTGACATCCACATGAATAGCTGGACCCAGGGTTTTCTAGCAGAACATGCCCAAAGCATCACCTCCCTCTATCAGCTAATCTCCTTCTCACAGTGCATGCTGGTGCCATCCCATCCCCTGGTAAACAGCATACACATACCAGACTGTGCAAGTAATGTCAAAATAGATGGAACTCTGCGACCTTCTTGCAAGGTCCAATTCCAATGCTCTTGTGCCCTTTGTAGGCACTTTTGACAGTGGAATGGGGCTAGTATGGGCACTTTGATCAGTCTCATGCCTTTCGGACTTGTTCACTTTCTATTTTACATGTACTTTGATTGAAATGGTCAAATATAAGTCCAGCATGAGATATGCATACTGTTTTACAATATAACAAAAAATATTTGTATTTCTGTAACAATATTGATTTAATCAGTCTACATAAAAAGACTGCAAATTTTTCATTAAGTACTTCTCACACTTCATTTAAGTATTAGGTATTGTGAATATTGTGGAAAATTATTAATGAGAGAGATGACAGGAAAGAAGTAAATTTCAAGTATTTGCTCTGTTGCCTTTTTATAGGTCAAGATCTGGGTAAGTTGACCACAATTCTTTGCACTAAGTTGTGTGTTTCTGAAGGAGCTGTCAGAAGCATTGCGACAGCAATGAATGGGGAAAGTAAGGGGAGGGAGATTGACACACCCTCCCTAATGTGCACTCTGAGCCGGATGGTGAGGCAAAGGGTGGACAGGGATCGCAGACCAGAGTGTTTGATAATATCCACTAGCCCTCTGCTGGCTGAGCTCCGAGGCCATCGTCTGGAATTCGTCAGTGCTGTTCTCAGGCTTTAGATGGCTTCTCTCAAACAGAAGGAAAGCTGGGCCGTGGAGCACTCAGAGATGGAGGTCCTCAGGAGAGAGATCAGTGGGCTCCAGCAGACCCATCACAAGACTGTAACGGCCAGGGTTGTGCAGGTCATGTCTGCTGCACTGCCAAAACAGTGACATTCATGTGTATTTCACACATGCTTTAGATGTCAATAATCATGGTCAACCCACAACCCAAGCACACATCTGTTTAGTATCCTCAGCTTTGCAGTGCACTGAGTTTTCAACCTCCACTGAACCAGTATGTCATCAGTTTGTTTTCCCCAAATCTTTCAGTACTTCAATGTTTTGAGTACAGTTAGAAGATGACTTAATTATAATAGGCTATGTGCATTTCAATCTCCATTCTGTTAGTTGGTAGAGGCAGTAACAACAGTATTTTTAAAGACCATGGATTGAAAACTTCCTCCTGGTTTCCTCCAGTGCAGGACCTTTCATTGTGGCCAAGCACTACTCTAACCTCCAAGGGAAGGGCTGAGGTGTCCAAAACCCATCAAACAGCCAGAGTCTGTCAGTTTAGAGCACCGTTTCTACCCTTAATTTGTGTTAAATTTAGCCTATTAGTTTAGCAGTTTATTTGCCCCTGTGGTAATAAATGTTGACAGGGCTTGATGATAAAAAATGAATTTGAGGTATATTTTCCATTTAAAAGAAATATAATTTCCCATGTTGTTCAGGAGAACTCATAGCTGAAGGCAGTATAGGAACAAGCAGACACCTTGAGCTGTTGGACAGAGGAGCAGAGTCTGTGTAAGGATTTCAATCAGAAGGTTGAGCAGCTGAGGCAGAATAGAAAGAGCTGCACACAAGAGTTGCAGAGTTTCCTGGAGTTACCTGTCCTCTTTGAACATGATGAACATCTGAACATCTAGCAGAACAACACTGAACCCTTCAAATTTACTGATTTGCCCACTCGGTATATCCCATACAGTTTATTTTATTAGTACAGTTTTTGAAAATAAACTCAAAGATTCCCAACACATAAACATTCTCTCAGATATTGTCTGTAAGACATTTCAGGTACCACAGTAAAGCATTTTCAGAGTGCTTACCGGTAGTTCTTTTGGAAAATTACTTATGTGTATGTCATAATGTAAAAAAGTTATTTTAAAATGCATGCTTTGTTGATGCGTTGTACCTACTCTATTTAGACAGGACATGGTGGACAAAGAGACACAGTGCTGAGCAGCAGATGCAGTCCCAGATGACTGAGCTGGAGGTGGGAATGAGCGATGGCCTTAACCTTACATCGCAGAGGCTGTTTTCTGAAGCATCAGCAGTAAGACATGAGAATGAACTTGAGCTGCTGGTTCAGAGAGGAGGTGCTGCATAAGGACGAATTGCACAATCCTGGCCTGATTTGGTGCTTGTTTACAATTCTGATCAGCAACACATGGCATCTTTAGATCCATTCTTTGGCCCGTGTGACCTTATGTGAAAATAGACCTCGCTAAAGTAAGCAATGAACTCTTTTATTTTTTTTTTCTGTTATGTTCTCTTCTGACTGCAAGAATTTTATTATCTCAGCATGAAATGGGGACGTGAGTTCGAGGAGTTGAAGTGATTCAAAACAACATTTAGAGCAGGGCCCTGACCATTTCCCCACCACCCCCAGAAGGAATGAACACAGACTCACGCACTTTGTGTTTTCATGTGTGTGCCTGTGTGCTCTGCAGGAAGAAATGTTTGGAAGGGATTGAGGGGAAATCTTCAAACCTACGCAAAGATGTGATGAGCCTGGGAGAGGCACTTTGTGAGGACACTGAAGAAAAAAGGAACTAAACAACAAGACATCAAGCCTGACCCAGGCTTTCTGAAAGGTAGAACAGCTAAAAATCATATAAGAATTTGAATAGGATGTACACACTATATACCTGTTTATGTAAAAAGGCCCAAACAATTTTTTCTTGCTTGGCTAAGTTTCAGGATATCTGTGATGTCCTAAGCACACATTTTGCATGCTAGATGAATTTATGTTACACTTATGTGCAACAAATGTGCAATGATCCTGGAGGTGGAACTCCAGGGAGCAGAGGCAGGGTTGGCCCTCATCACAGTGCAAAGATAGTAGGTGGGACTGTGCAATTTACAGGCTAAAACAGCCACCCAAGACAAGGGCTAGCCAAGGACAATGTTAAACCCAACCATATCCTGCTGGAAGACTGTTGGTCATTAACATAACTTTGATTCAAGCCCTTAAGCCTGTTCTCACATCATTAAAACATTTCAGCAACATCATCAAATTGTTATTTATTAGCTGGGTGTAATAATCCACTTACAAGTGTCAAACTCCTGCAGTAATGTGTTATTTTTCACTCTGGTTTTATGCTCACATGACTGCTCAGGTGAATAGTGAAGACACAGAGCTAGTGGAACATAAACAGGAGGTGGAACTGTAGTAGGCAGCAAGCAGAAAGGAGATTCACATTTTAAAGTACAACTACCTAGGCTTGTACACTGAGATGCAAACACTCCCACAGCTACTGGCAGGAGACCAGGCAAACCCTGGGAAAAAACCAATAGTGTAAAGAAGTATGTGCAGGCTAGCGACCAGTTTGAGTGCTTGCTGCAGGGCATTCGTGTTTCACCTGGTTTTGGGCTTCACTGTTGCTTTAGCACTGTGCATTAACAAAATATGTGTTGTGATGCATGACTGCAATCTGGGAAAAGCACAGATGTGAGACGTTCACATTTGTCCTTTTATTTAGCTGCCACATGTTGGTGGACCGTATACAGTATGTGACTGTATCACTTCTGTTATGGTAGCATTTTGTCTGTATACTCATACAGAAAAAACTGTAATATGGGGAAAACCAGAAAACAGCAGTTAAATTTTATTGTTACAAATCTTAAGTCAAACAGCTCTTTTATAACATATATTTATAAATCAGGGAGCAAGAAATGAGTGAAACTAATTAAGTAACTAACTTAAGTATTAAGACTGATTCTTGGCTCACCATGACTGTTAACTTTGCACAAGGACTTACTATTTCTTACCTTTAACATTTTTGCCTTACACACATCATACTGAGTAGTAGACTTATTTCAGTCCAGAATCCTGGTTCAGTGGGTTCACTTATTTGTCTACAACTGCTTGCAATGTACGATACCTGTTAAAAGTTTGAATGCACCTGCCTGAGACCGGCTTTTACAGCACACGTGTCCTTCGAAATTGAGCATGAAGTGAAACAACAGGAATATTCATTTATTGGAACTAATGTTGTTAATTCTGTAACTATGAAAACACATCAGTAAATATAATGCATAAGTGCATAAGAGACAGCCCTACAGAAACAGAGACTGAAACCCTTTCAGAAAACTGTCTGTTACTCATTTGTGTTCTTGTTTTAACTAGAGATTCATCAGTCCCCTGTGGCAGATGAATCCAGAATCCAGCCCTCACACCAGTGCTAAAATGTTGTTGTTATTACACATAACAGTACACACCTGCAAGGACAGTAAATGACAACTAAGGAAAATGCCCTCTTACCAGGCACTCCAGGGCAGAGAACGAGTCTCTGGAGACTGCTGTGTTTGAGGGACAAATGTTTCCTTAAGGCTTGGAGTCAGAATACACAAAACTCCAAAGGGGACGAGAAAGAGAAGTGCTGGCTAGCGAGGCCCTGAAGCACGCATACTCCGGCTACACCAGCTCTCGACAGTTGGCCCCTCCAACAGCCCACCTGGGGGCTATATTTCAGAGCTACGCTGTGCAGCTGCTATCCTGAAGGGTTTGCCTGCTCTCTGTGGAGCCAATCATCATCATCATCCACTGCCTTGCACAACTGAAAATTAATGTGGAAGAGCAAGCCTGAATCTAACCAGGCAGTGCATTAACACAATGGTACACAACCCATATGCAATATACTTATTATGAGACTAAAATATGGATGGGCTTCTTTTCCTAAATAAACAAAACTAATAATTGAAATGCACAGAGCTAAAGGATATGTATGTGTATTTTCTGTATTTCATATTTAAACATAAAAACCTGTACGTATCAGTGAAATATTTAGTGTTTTGTTCACTTTTTTGCATAGTCTTTACAGATTTTAGACAGCATATTGAATGACCAAGAAACCCAAAAAGTTTCTTCTGTGAATCACAATGATAAAATATCCAATCCAATAACAAGGATGAACAGCTCCCTTTGGACAGTAGCATCAGCAGCTTAATGTAAGACTACAATATTCACTTAGCAATGTGAGTATCTGTTCCGGTAACCTGATTGTTAAGCAAAATGATTGGCTAAATGAAAAACAGGGGCCACAGCAGCAGAGCAGGAAAAGGAGATACCAAGTGCAGCCTAATCCAGGTGAAAAGAGACACCTGGCTGACTGTCAAGAACAAAGCAAGCGGAGGCTCCAGGTTGTAAGCTGATGCTGCTTGTAGGGGCAGGGTACTGACATCCAGTTTGTGGTGGTGCTCCTGTACATGCAATGCACATGTTCTGCTTTTCTTCTGATGAAGTAACACCATAACTGCACTGTGTTTGCTATTCATTCTGTTCACCATGCTGTAATAGCATCTGAGTTTCAGCAGAGTACGTTTACTGAGTAGGCAATACAGGTAGTCCCTGACTTACAATGGAGATGCATTCCAATGACCCCATTGTAACTTGAAAATATCATAACTCGAGGAATAGCCAAAACACCAAAAACACAGAAAAAAAAAATGTACGCTAATACCTAGTCAAGTGAAATCTGTCGATCGCTGGCAAGAGTAGGTCATCTCAAAGGGCGAGAGATGTGTACATCCCAGCAGCGTCCCAACATATCGTACTGCATACGCTGATACATTTGCCTGCTGCGTGAAACCTTAAATATTTTTACAATTTTGTCATATCATTATCATCACTGTAAGATCGGAAAATCATAAGTTGAACCATCATAACTTGGGGCCCATCTGTAATTAATTATTTACTTTATTGAAGCATTTCTGCAAACCCATATTAAACAAATAAGTGAGCCACAGGAGGTCAACGTCAGTAAATTTCCCTTAAATTCAGAAGGAGAGTTAAATCATCGAGGCAGTTGTGCATGTCAGCAGCTGCAGCACACAGGGAGCAGGAAGAGGAGCAGCTGCAGGAGGCGCATGAGGAGCTGCTCATGTGGCCAGGCCAGCGAGCCACAGCTGTAGGAAAAGCTGGCCAGCATGCAGCACTAGCACAATAGTGTCCAGCCACAGGTGGACGATACCAAACACCATAACCTTCAACTTCATGTGTGTGACGTATACCTTCACCCTTCGCTGGCTCAACTCTGGTTATAAGGTCACAGTTAAAACTCTAAAACATGCAACTGCATGTTAATCCAGGTGTATGGCTTATCTCCAGTTGTCATTACCGCAGTAATTATCTTACCATGTCCTATTCCTGCAGTAGGCAGAAAACCCATATAGTCCTGCAGTAACAGCTTATCGTTTTGAGCAAAGAAAAAGAACATTTCCAGGAAAAGGCCCTACCTAAGCCAAAAGCAGCAGGAGACAGGAGGACATTGAACCCACTCGCTGAAGTTTTTTTTAGCTTTGTCAATGGAGAAGATCAGCAAAATGCAGGGATAATGACAAAGTGAAAGTTTCAGATGCTTCCAAGCCAGGAATCTCTCTTCAGGGATTCATCTCGGTCTTGAGCTTTGAAAGTTCTGGTGCTTCCATACTGAAGAGACTTTGAACTCTCCCAAAGCAATAGAACAGAAGTTGAGCAAGCAGGTCGTAGAACAGGTCAGCGATAGACAGGCCGCACTGTAGGAGCTGGACATCAGCCTGACAGAGTTCACCGAAGTTGGTTTTCAGCACTTAATGTGAGACGCCACTGTCTCCAAACACTACATGACAAATACACACAAGTGTACATGTGGATAAAAGTGATATCATTTCACTATTTGTATTATGACAAAGACTTCCTCACTACATCAGGATGCTGGGTCAAACCTGGAACTGATACTTAGAACTACTTTTTTCTCACAGACAAGAGAATGAAGCTGACGAAAAAGAGAAATTAGTGTAATATATACTCTGCCCAGGCCCCCTGAGGAAGACAAGGTTCTGCAGTTAGCATAGCAGACATTTTGGTGCCTTTCAAGACCAGTGCCAATGTCCACTGTTTGCCTTGTCCCCATGCACATAATGCACTGGGATTCAACTAGAGCTCAGTTGTTTGTGTGGCCTGTGGAGATGGAGGGTGAGTTGTGTTTTCCCAGGGTGCACTGGGGCTGTAGAGGCAGAAAGGGGGAGTAATACAAATTGACAGCTTGTTTTGGTTGGCATGGTCTACCTGCCTTAGTGGTGATTCAGGACCAGTTGGAATAGAATTTGTGTCAATTAGTACCAAAGCAGGGAAGAGGGGCTTGCTTGATGTTGTGTTGACGTTGGCGAGTGATGTGCTTTTGAATGCTCTCAGGATGCCACTAATTGAAACAGAAAAGGAAGGGAGGTGAGGAAGGGAAGGAGAATAGTCCAGTTTCCCCCCCTCTTTCTGGCCTGCTATTCCTTTGGGGAAGCAGACATTATATTCAGGTTTCTTATGAGTCGTAAGGACCAAAAGACTCACCTTCACTGCAGTTATGCATCACAGCAGCACTGGATTAGCAAGGCCGTAACATCGCTGGGGTAGGAGAAGTAGGCATGTTTATATTCATGTCATTATGTCTGTCTTCTCATAGCCTCAGTGTCAGGCTTTTAACCCATGCTTATTTCTCTTTCGCCTTTGATTATTTTGTTAATTATAGTTAATGAAATTCAGGCAGACATTGATGAAGCACTAGAAAAAACACATAGTACTAAATGGAGTAGATCTATTGCTGGAGAGGCAGCAAGTCTTTGGTTCACAAAATCAAAGCTTTAGTTAACCCCTTAGTAAAATAAGCAGCTTATGAGGAGTTTATTTTCCCATTCACAACATCATGAAGCGGACATCTCCTTGGGCTACCCAGACAAACTTAAGCTTCCAAGTCCCATCTATGCAGCAGATTGGACCCATAATCAGTCCACTCTCACTGGCTCCTCTTAAAAAAATATGCGGACTACTGGGACAGCGTTGGATTGTTTTTCTCCTGTTAGAATTTATGAGAAGAAAACATCTTGTGTGGGCTCAGTGCTAACTCATTTCACCAGACTTCAGTGATATTTATCTTTCTTCCCAACAAAGAAATTTTAAAAAAGCATGATGATGCACATTGGGAAATCCATGTCTGGCTCCACTTTCAACATACTTTTGTCACATACAATTTTCCCTCACACTGTAAAGTTTTCACTTTCTTCCCAGGCCCTGGTGCTATTCACACAACATTGCATATAAGTATATGCTAATTTCTTGTTTTGCTTTGAGTGAGAGCCTGGAATATAGGCTACACATTTATAGTGACATATTTTCATGTTTTTGGCCTAAGGCAGATCAAATACATAATTATATTTAGGTTTAATTGATGGCTCTGTTGTGCTGCATATGGACAGAGAAATAGATGGCAACAACTTGCTCTAAGAAATCTTCCACATGTAACAACAGTTCCAGGTTCATCACCATGGAAATCCTCTGTCTCCAGGATGGAGCCCTTGAAGAGGGAAATGCAAGTTATAAAAGAGGGGTGTAAGTTGCAGGTTTGGAGGCCCTCAGATGCAGGACATTGACAGTTGCTGGGCCTCAGTTATACACTGGATGACATGTCCTAAGGCATTCTGGGAAGGACTGAAAGTCTCATTCTAAGTAGCTGAGACACACTGTGACAGTTGAATAGAATATAGAATTAATATTTACAATATTAAGGCCTGATACATAATGAGCAACGACATTTTAAAAAATATACATAACAGTTGACAGAAGGCATATTAACAGCTGCAGGAGCTGCATAGAATGATTTTGTAGCTTTATATCATAAGAAAGTCACAACCATAAATTGAAAAACACAAGTGGAAATTTACAAAAAAAATCTAGCATGTCATACACATTAACTCCATTGTCCAACAGTCACCCATTTCATAATGTAGGATTTTCCTATTAATTCTTTTGGGTAGATAAAGACAAAGCATAAGACTATAAGTTGCAGTCAGATTTTGTTTGGCATGCAAGTGTAGCTATCTTGTTTCATTAGAATAACCACTGAGGACCCTGACAAATGAAGATTCCAAAGAAATATTCTTGATTTACTTTTAAATCGGTCAAGTTTTGTCACTTTATGTTGATGGGATACGTGCGCAAAAACTGTACAGTAAGGGTGTTTCTTTCAAAGACTGTAGAATTATTCCCAATGTGTAATGCATTCTTTCCCATCAGCAATAAATAACATTTAAAACTGATATGCACACTTTAGTTGTTAGTATATTATTGACAAAAAGTAAACTGCAGAAGTAAGAACAATGAAGAATAATACAACTTATGGTCGTCATAGCAATGACACGGTTGTGCGGTTTGTTGCTCCAGCCACGCTGCTTTGTGCGGGCATGTCCAGGGTACAGTGCTGCATGGCCATATGACAGGACTGGAAGTGTCACAGTGTTAGCAGGAGAGGAAAGTACAAGGATGAAGGTTGCTAGTCTTTTATTAGAGAGAAAAAAGAAGTGGACCTGACTGAAGGAGGCGCTGCAGGACTTGGTCTTCCAGGAAAAAAAAAAAGACTGTACACTGCAGGCCAACTTGATTGAGGGCCTAGTACTATGTGTGGAGTAGTGTTTGGGCCAAGGAGATGCTGCTCAGAGGAGACTGTGATAGGCCCTGAGCTGTTGCAGCCTCACAACAATGTACATGCACTGAGAAACCTTCAAGGCTCTTCATGACATTGTTTCATTTCATTATTGGAATGTGAGTTATGCTCTGAAAAAACAAAGACTTTCACCTCCATGACTCTCCTGCTAGTTACAAAACAGCTGTCAAATGAAGGAAATTAACTGCCAACCAAAATCCTAGACAGTAATGGCCTGAAAACATGCAATTGGAAGGCTTCATGCAAAATGTTGTGCAAATTCTTGTTATGCAAATATTGAGGATGTCCCATAAGGCAGTTTCTTTGATGGTATTAGCTGTTAAGCCTCTGGGAGGAAAGGTTGAGTTACCTTGTTAGTTTCCATGATGTCTTCTCCAGCTGGCTAATGTATGGTGGAAAATATGTAGGAATGGACAATAAAGTACAGTACTCATTTAGTGAACCTGCTTTACTATCCTCAGAGCCACACAAATTTATCATGAAGTAAAAATGAATGAAGAGCAAGGCCTATCATGGCTGCTGCATATTCAGCTGCTTGACTGACTGCAGATTAAAAAAAAATTTTAATCATGAAAACTCGCATATTGGCTGGTGGCTCATTAGGTAAAACACCTGAGATATGGAAGCCTCCCAGTTCAACTTCTGCCCCAGCCACCAGCTGTGCCCATGAGCAAGATGTTTAGCGCTGGGTCCCCAGGAACTGAATGATGTCTGACCAGTGGTCTGCCTGGAGATGGGTAAAATGAAGAGAACCAGTTTTGTTGTAACGTCTATGTACTTTTTCATATTGATGATTAGTGCCTTGTAACAAATTGTTAAATTATTTCAAAAGTAACTGAATGACAAGTAATTATTCAATATCACATTTCTTGAGGCTGTCAGCTAAAAAAAATTAAAGCAAACCGTGGAATAGCCAAAACACCAAAAACAAGGGGCCACACTGGCAAATCGTGTGGCGCATCAGGAGGGGAAACAGTGCTCAGCCAAGACTGTTTACAGGGGAGGTGGGGAGCTAGAGGAAGCAGAGGCTGAGAACTAGGAGGATGATTCGTCCATAACCCAGGCTGAAGTCACGGAGGTAGTCAGCAAGATCCACAGTGGCAGGGCACCAGGGGTGGATGAGATCCGCCCTGAATATCTTAAGTCTCTGGATGTTGTAGGGCTGTCTTGACTGACACGCCTCTGCAACATAGCATGGCGGTTAGGGGCAGTACCTCTGGAATGGCAGAGGTACCTCTTTTCAAGAAGGGGGACCGGAGGGTGTGTTCTAACTACAGAGGGATTACACTCCTCCGCCTCCCAGAGAAAGTTTATGCCAGAGTGCTGGAGAGGAGAATCAGGCCGATAGTGGAACCTTGGATTTAGGAGGAGCAATGCGGTTTTTCGTCCCAGTCGAGGAACACTGGACTAACTCTCTACCCTTACTAGGGTACTCGAGGGTTCGTGGGAGTTCGCCTGACCAGTCTACATGTGCTTTTTGGAGAAGGCATTCGACCCTGTCCCTTGTGGCATCCTGTTGGGGGTACTCTGAGAATATGGAGTTAGGGGCTCTCTGCTAAGGGCTGTCTGATCTCTGTATGACCGGAGCAGGAGTTTGGTTTGCATTGCCGGAAGTAAGTCAGACCTGTTCCCAGTGCATGTTGGACTTTGGCAGGGCTGCCCTTTGTCACCGGTTCTGTTCATCATCTTTATGGAGAGAATTTCTAGGTGCCAGAGGGAGTCTGGTTTGGGGACCAAAGGATTTCATCTCTGCTTTTTGCAAGTGATGTTGTCCTGTTGGCTTCATCAGGCCAAGACCTTCAGTGAGCACTGGAGTGGTTTGCAGTTAAGTGCAAAGCAGCTGGGATTAGAATCAGCACCTCCAAGTCGAAGGCCATGGTTCTTGACCAGAAAAAGGTGGCTTGCCATCTGCAGGTTGGAGGAGAAATTGACACCCTTAGAGATAGGTTGAGGAGCTCGGTCACCAGGGAGGAGCTCGGAGTAGAGCCGCTGCTCCTCCACATCGAGAGGCTGGCTTGGGCATCTGTTTCGGATGCCTCCGGGACACCTCCCTGGGAAGGTGTTCCGGACATGTCCCACTGGGAGGAGACCCCGGGGAAGACCCAGAACATGTTGGAGGGACTACATCTCCCGACTGGCTTGGGAATGCCTCGGAAGAGCTGGAGGAGGTATCTGGGGAGAGGGAAGTCTGAGCCTCCCTTCTTAGTCTGCTGTCCCTGTGACCTGGCCCTGGATAAGTGGCAGAAAATGGATGGATGAATGGAAAAGCTACCAGCTGCATACTGTCCCACCTCAACAACAAATACCACATTTTCTTGAAAATAAGACCGGGTCTTATATAAATTTTTGCTCCAAAAGATGCATTAGGGCTTATTTTTAAGGGACGTCTTTTTTTTCCACACAAGTGCATTAAGTACGCCTGTTACAACACATGACATATTCATTTATGAAGATTCATGTTAGACACAACCAGGTCCATTCGTTATCGTTATTCATGCATTATGTCTGTATTCCGACTGGTCATTCAGCAATAAATCATCAACAGAGTTCATCTGTTTACATAAGCATTTACTTTTTGTCCAAAGGTGCCTGTTTGGGTATTTACAAATACTTAATTATAATTTATATAATCATTTATTTTAGGTACTAATGTCAATAATTTTATTTCTTTATATTTGATTATATATTAATATTATTATTTTATAATTAAATACATCTGTCATGTGTTGCAACAGACGTACTAAATGCGTCTGTCTGGCTGACGATCTTAACTGGGGCTTATTTTCTGGTTAGGTCTTATTTTTGGGGAAACATGGTAGTAAAATGGCTTTCATATGCTGAAAAGTGGGAATGCATGTGAAATTTGTTTTAAACACATCAAAGACTTATGAACCCTCAATGGACTAGTATAGGAGCTGCAATAGAAATTCATTGTAAATAATTCTCCAGCAACTTGATCACGGGTTGACATACATAGTGAATGTCTTCACCCTCCACTGATAGGAAAATGTATATTTTATCAAAGTAAGTGAACACAACCTTTTTCAACATAATCAGAAGTAGATTTATAATTAAACCCTGAAATTCAAATGGCACATGCCAAACACCATAATCAAGGGCTGATAATCCCTATTAAAATTTATAAGCATAATATAATTCAAATTTGGGGTAAACGGAACCCATACCTTTTTCTTACTAAACACAAATACCAGAGCTAATACTGATAGATCAGATCTCTTGAACGTCATAAAACTCACCTACTCCCAAAACTTTTCAAAGTAGTAACCCATTAAGTCCTCTGTAATCAAAACAAGGATTGATCCTTATCCTTTTTATTCACAAAGAAATATCTGGCTCCAACAGAAGCCTTGACAGCCAAATAAAACCAGCCTTAAGTACTTCCACAAAACATTCCTGCACAGCTTTAATTTCTGGAGAGGAAATGGGGTAAGATCCTCCCCCAGTTGGCATCACTCCAGAGAGTAAGTCAGTGGCACAAGCTGAATCATGATGAGGGTGTAATTTATCTGCTTCCTTTTTACTGAAAACACCCAGAAGATGCTGATATTGTTCTGGAACAGAAAGCGTACATTCTCAGCCCAAATCCTCAACAGTGATAGCTCCCAATCTCACAACAGAACATCTAAACACATCTCTTTTTGCAACCTCAATGAGTCTGTCAACCGTAAAATATGTGAATCATAAACAATAGTGGGTTTTGTTAGAAGGCAGTATCAGAGAGTGCAGCTCATCTTAAACTTAAAATCGTAACATAAAATACCTTAATCTTAAAAACTTATGTGATACATTCATTCATTTTACCAACATTTAAAAGTTTACCATTTAATACCATGCTGGCTCCTCAGTGTATACAGGCAGCAAGTGAACATTTTGTCCCTGAAGCTGATGTGTTGGAAAAAAATTGCCAGGCATAAGGATTTGAGTGACTTTGACAAGTGCCAAATTGTGATGGCTAGACGACTGGGTCAGAGCAACTCTAAAACTGCAGCTCTTGTGGGATGTTCCCAGTCTGCAGTGGTCAGGACCTACCAAAAGTGATACAAGGAAGGAAAACAGGTGAACCGACAACAGGATCACGGGCAGCCAAGAATCATTGATGAACAGGGGGAGCAAAGGCTGGCCCATGTAGTTCAATCCAATAGAAGAGATACAGTAGCTCAAATTACTGAAAAAGTTAATGCTGGTTGCAATAAAAAGGTACCAGAACACACAGTGCATCGCAGTTTGTTGCATAGAGTGGTCATGCACTCTGGGAAGAAGGCAAGCCGGCAGAGGCAGTGTGATACTTTGGGAAATGTTTTGCTGGGAAACATTGGGTCCTGCCATTTTTGTGAATATTTCTTTGACACGTACCATCTACCTAATCATTGTTGCTGGCCAAGTATATCTTTTTGTGGAATTGGTACTCCCTGATGGCAGTGGCCCCTTTCAGCAGGATAATGTACCCTGCCACACTGCAAAAATGGTTCAAGAATGGTTTGAGGAACACAACAATGACTTTGAGGTGTTGACTTGGCCTCCAAATTCTCCAGATCGTTATGCAATCAAGCACCTGTGGGATATGCTGGAAAAACAAGTCCAATTCATGGCAGCCCCATCTTGCACCTTACAGGACTTAAAGGATGTACTACTCATGGCTTGGTGCCTGATACCACAGCATACCTTCAGGGTTCTAGTGGAGTTCATGCTTACATGGGTCAGAGCTGTTTTGGCAGCAAAAGGGGGACCTACTCTTATGCTCAGTGATCTGTGTGTGTGTGTTTGTATATACACTACATTGCCAAAAGTATTGGAATGTCTGCCTTTACAAGCACATGAACTTTAATGGCATCCCAGTCTTAGTCCATAGGGTTCTATATTGAGTTGGCCCATCCTTTGCAGCTATAACAGCTTCAACTCTTCTGGGAAGGCTGTCCACAAGGCTTAAGAGTGTGTCTGTGGGAATGTTTGACCATTCTTCCAGCAGTGCATTTGTGAGGTCAGGCACTGATGTTGGACAAGAAGGCCTGGATTGCAGTCTCTGCTCTAATTCATCCCAAAGGTGTTCTATCGAGTTGAGGTCAGGACTCTGTGCAGGCCAGTCTACTTCCTCAAACTCGCTCATTTATTGACCTTGCTTTGAACACTGGTGTGCAGTCATGTTGGAACAGGAAGGGGCCATCCTCAAACTGTTCCCACAAAGATGGGAGCCTGAAATTGTTAAAATCTGCAGAACAGACATTGAACTGCTAGCTATCAGCACACTTCCATATTATCTGCTGAGGGAGTTTACTAGTTTAATAGCTGTTGTTGTTTAAATTCCGGCATCAGCGGACATAGCGTGCGATATCATTAACTCTGTCACAGCTAAATTATAGACTCAATATCAATCGTATTTATAGTTATTTTCAGAAACATCAACCACACATCTCTTTATGCAATGCTGCCAACCTTTCAACAGTTTGTCAGCTGCCCCACCAGAGTGAATAAAACTGAACTTACTGTATGCAAATTTTAAGAATTGATACTCTTCTTCTGCTCTCCCACCCCTTGGAAATTCAGACCACAACCTGATACTGCTTACCTCCTCCTACTCACCCACCATGCAGCGGCAGCCTGTGATTAAAAGAACTGTAGGGAGGTGGTCACCGGAAGCTACTGAGACCCTTCAGGAGTGTTTTGTTGCCATAGACTGAAGTGTACTTTGTGAGCCCCATGGAGATGACATTGACTCCATGGTGGACTGTGTTACAGAGTACATTAACTTTTGTGTAGATAACACCATCCCAAAAGGACGTTGCGCTGCTTCCCTAACAACAAGCTCACCAATGACTTGAAGGAGCTGCTAAATAGGAAGAAGTGAGACTTCAGGGATGGGGACAGAGTACAGCTGAACAGTGTTGAAAGGTAGAGTAAAGATGCTTACAGGAGGAAGTTGGAGAACCAAGTCCAACAGAACAACGTGAGGGACGTATAGTCTGGGATGAAAAAGATCACTGGCTTTAAGGCCAGGAGGGACCAGACTACAGGAAATGTGAGGAGAACTAATTAGCTGAACCAGTTTTTCAAAAGGATTTGTACAGGACCCACAGCTGCCCTTTTCCCCTTCCCTCCCAGCCATACAGACTCTACACCCTACCTCCCCATGTCTACACAACTGCTTCCCTCTCACACTTGCCCAGTGATCAACATCAGGAGCTCAGTCTGTCATTATCCACACTCCCCAACCCCAACCACAGACTCAAACACAGCTCCACTATCTCCCCCCAGTTGCTTCACTACATCCAGCAACATGGAGGTTCCCTGTACACCCCCCTCTCCCCTCTCTCTTTCCAGCAGCCAGGTGAAGAGTCAGCTGGAGAGACTGAACCAGAACAAGGCTGCAGGTGCTGATGGAGTCAGTCCTAAAGTCCTGAAGGTCTGTGCTAACCAGTTGTGTGGGATTCTACAGCACATATTCAACCTCAGCCTGAATCAGGAGTAGGTCCTGGTGCTATGGAAGACATCTTTCTACAGTACCTTTAACACCACCCAGTCTGTCCTGCTGAGGGAGAAGCAAAAGATGCAGGTGACTCCTCCACTATCTCCTGGATCACCAACTACCTGACAGACAGACTACAGTTTGTGCAACTGCAGGGATGTTTGTCAAAAACAGGTGGTGAGCAGCACAGGAGCACTGCAGGGGATGGTCCTCTCACCCTTCCTTTTTACCCTGTACACCTCAGACTTCGAGTAAAATTCATACTCCTGTTATCTGAAGCTCTTAGATGACTCTGCAGGTGTGGGGTGTGTCAGCGGTGGTGTACAGAGACAGTACAGAGGCTTAATGGACCACTTTGTGGAGTGGTATGGGAACAACCACTTGCTTCTAAATGTGAACAAGACCAAGGAGATGGTCGTGAACTTCAGGAAGACTAACTCGAAAGACTGTGTCCCTTCTCAGAGAGGAGGTGGAGGTGGTGGAGAGCGATAAATGTCTTGGAGCTCACCTTGACAACAGACTCGACAGGAAATACAACACAGAAGCTGTCTACAGGAAGGGACAGAGCAGACTTTACTTCCTGAGCAAGCACAGGTCCTTCAATGTGTGCAGCAAGATGTTGTAGATCTTTTATCAGTCTGTTGTGGCCAATGCAATTTTCTTTGCTGCTGTCTGTTGGGCCAGCAGTATCTGAGCTGGTAACACCAGCAAACTGAACAAACTGATCAGAAAGGCTGGCTCTGTGCTGGGGACTTCTCTGGAGCTGGTTGTGGAGAGGAGGATGCTGCATGCAGTTGACCATAATAAAGAACACCTCACATCCCTCACACACAGCACCTCACACACAGCAATGACATTGTACAATGAGTATGTGTCTCTGAGTCAGGAGAGGGACCTCCAACTTTGACAGGATGCGTACATATATAACCATGTTTTTTTCACACACTATTGTGTAACATATATACACATTAGTGTACTGTAAGATCTGCCAGATTTACACTAATGCACAGTGTAGCACATACTGCAGTATGCTGTATATTGTAATATTGTTACATTATATCTTGGTGCTTTGGAAGACACCTTTCTGCAGTGTCTTTAAAACCACCCAGTCTGTCCTGCTGAGGGAGAAGCTGCAAAAGATACAGGTGAGGAAGGGTGAGAGGACTCCTTTATATTTTCTCTAATTTTTATTTTTTTATTCCAGTTCTAAGTTCTTATTATAGTTTTTTGCTGTTTGTTTTCAGGTGTCTGTGTTTAGCTGTAACCCACTATTAGTTGTAACCTCTGTCTTACTACTGTTACAACAGAATTTCCCCCTTAAGGATGAATAAAGTATCTATCTATCTATCTCTCTGTCAGTCTGTCTGTCTGTCTATAGTACACATACTACTATTAAAGTAGTTCTCAAAAAGGTTTGTTGTATGGGAATATCATATTAGTAGTTAGCAAAATTGCACAATAATGTGACACAAATATGTCTTTTGTACTGTTATTGGAGCAGAACTATAGAACACAGATCCCTCCTAACATTAAGTAGACAGAAATGCGGTACACATATTCATTCATTTTCCAAAAATGTAGCTTAGTTTTGGCTGCAGGTCACAGAAAGCCTATTAAAGGCAGTACAGGATGCAAGGAAGAGTACAGACTGTACAGGGTGTCAGCTCTGCAGATATATGGGATATTTTTCAATTTCTGGGCTGAATGTTTGTTCAACCGTTTTAAAATATGTAGAACATGTAGCCACAGATTTGGAGCTGTAAAGGTACCTCATCTTAATTGTGCAGGTTGTGCATATATAGTTTATGTTGTTGATTGTAACTAATTTACAGCGTATGAAATAGTCTGTCAATTTTAGAGCTGAAGTTTTCCTTGGTCTGAATTTGTTTCTGAAATCTTTCATCCAGATACAAAGCACCCAGCCAGCAAGGATTCATGCTTAATACCATCCTGTTGCATGTATAAAACAAGGTCTAAATTAAGTGCCTGAGGGGCATTCAATAGTATATTGAGAAGACCTTGAAGATACATAAACATGCCCACAACAGAAGGCCAGCTGCTTAGAGCTGTGGCTGTATTCTGCTGCTGTGCAGTTCTGTGGATCCCATTAGAATTATTAGATGCCTGATAGTAACAGTGTCATTGCTCCAGTGCAAGACCTCTCACCAAAAGAGCAGCTGAGGCAGCAGACAGGGAGCAAGTGGCCTAGGAGCTAGAGTCTGCCCGTTCATCTGAGGTGCACGGAGGCAGAGACCTCTTCAGAATGCGACAGTTCAGAGCTCTGCGTTCCTGGACTCTGCGTCACCCCCTCTCTGTGTCGTGTCAGTGTGACTTAACGCTGGGATTCCCTTAAACCCAAGCAGAGTGCAATGCATGTGTGCATTGTAAGCTGTTTTGGCAGAAAGAAAGAATAGCACATTAAGTCACCCGTCTCAGGGAAAGCTCTGACACAGCAGGAGCATTGGAATTCAGTGAGCCAAGCAAATTCGTAGAAAAACAACGAGGAAAAAAAACAAGGAAGGAAATGACTGCTTTCTAATGCATCACTGTAGCACATTTCTTTAACGACTTGTTCAAACATTTTAGCTTTTATTAATATCTTTTTTCACTGCTTTTCACATTGCAATTTTATAAGAAGTCACATTTCTTTGTGTGGTCTTGCCTAGTACTGAAATATTCACAACTGATCAAACTATAAAAATTTTTACCAATATTTACTTGATCGTTAGTTTCATTTGGCGTTTGATTAATTTACTTGATACTAGGCATATTTCAGATCAAAATGCTGCTCTTATTGAAGAAAACTTTTTATGTATTAGTACAAACATTGTAGCACAATAAAACTCACCTGTTTTTTGGTTGTTGTATGTAAAAATTTGGGCAACTTGGTTAACATTTGGATTTAGGTAAAATTAAATGTATCACATAAACTTTCAAAAGTACTGAAACCTTTTTCATGCTAGAAGATAGCATTCTTTCAATTTGTCTTTAAGGGAATCCAACCATATAAAAGTTTAAATAATCATTTTTTTTGCTAGATTAAAACTGATCTGTGGATGAATTTTTGCCTGAAACCATATCTTGTTTTACCTTTCAGTGTGATTTTTAATTAACAATTGTCAAAAAAGGAAAATTTTTTTTTGTGTGTTTGTTTAATTGTCAGACACTTATACAGTTATATTTATATAATATTTGTTTTGTAACTCCTGTGTCTGTATACTTTAAAAGAATGTTCTTACATTCAGTTTTGACTTTAGTTGTTTGCTCTTTGTGTTTATTCAGCTGCTCAGCCAACATGGTCAGAATTGCTGGGGTGGACTTACCACAGCAAGAGTTAAGAAGTGAGGGGAAAGCCTTGTCAAAGTTTCTCTAAAGCAGCTCTTTGATTATTCTAGCTCCGCCCTGTTGTTATCCAGTTACTAGCTGCTCTGTACTCATTGGCTCTCAGGAGTTAATTATGCAAGGTAGTGAATCCCAAGAGGGTGGGACCAGGACTGAAAGAACTCTTTTGGCAGGCAGAATAGAGCTTTTATTGAGGATATTTCTAAGCTAACCATCAGGGACCAAATAGCTGGATTGTAAAAATTTCAGAGCTGAATCACTGTGCTTCTTTTTTCATTCTTACACTCCTTTCTTTCTCTGAGATCCAGTGCAGCCTGCAAAGCACTCAGGAGCAGCAGAATGCAAGGAATCTGCCCCCTAGTTTTGGATTATCATCCACAGTAACAGGGGCAAATATAAAAAAAAAAAGAAAAAAAAAAAAAGAAGACTAACGAAAGCCAGGTCTAAAGAAGGTAGAAGGTTAAACCTTGTGCTTCCCTGGGGGTGTCCTACACCTTTCTGTCCACCTCCCTCCCCAGTGCCCAGGGCCCTTTGAGTTTTCACCTCCATCCCTTCATTGGCAGTTGTGGAGATGCAGCTGGAAGTTCTTGTTCTGTGCCTTCGCACTCTGATGTGCCTGGACCTGCTGGCCGTGGTAGAGCCGGCAGTACCCCTGCAGGACTTTTATCCTTTTGGTCTGGAAGAAGGGGACTCGGTGACCATCAGGCAGGACGATGGCGGCTCTGGGCTTGTCACGATTTCTGTTGCATTCCCTTTCTTCGGTGACAGGCACACGGGACTTTATGTGAGTAAACTGCTTACATCAGGCCGCCTCTGCTAATTGTGTGACAGCTAGGCAACGTGAGCAGGATCTGGCTCCGGCTGCATAACCTCGTGGCGCTGTTGTCCTGGCACTGCAATGAGTTTCTGTGCCCGGTAGATTTTCATCTTACTGCACACTTGTTGAGATGTGGGATGAGTTTTTCTCTCTAGCCAGAGCTGTTGGGATTGTGGTGTTTGTGTGGCTTTCTTTGCTTTCTCAGACAGCTTGCACTCTATTCCATACTCTGTTTGCATGAACACACACACACAAACACACACACACACACACACACGCACACAGAATATAAGTAAACATAACACAGGAGACACAGCTGAAAGCATTGTGAAGAACATTGTGTGTAAATAAGGCACCCTACATTATTTTTGTCATTACTTGAATAGTACAAGAAACTTGGAGTGAATTATATGCACAATAAGCATAGAGATTGTAAAAGGATTGTTTAGATCACTGTGTTTTGATCTGGATGTTGACAGGACATCTGTGGACACTGTAAATTTCAGTTTCATTCATGCTTTGGAAGTTTTGATTTCAACACACTTGTTGCATCTATGGATCTTAATTTGACCCTCACTAGCTGCGCCTGCATTGTAATGCTTTAACCTCAAGTGGCATTCAGAACAGGTGAAAGGTTCATCCTAGCCTACAGTCCATGGATCTGTTACAATTTGACTATTTGTTTTGGTCTGATCAAATACACTTCAGTAAACACATAATGTTGTTATTTGAACATATCAGGAGGGCTTATCATTCTTTCTTGGTAAAAAAACTTAAACATTGCAACCAGATATAAGACTATACTATGCTGTGCTCCAATAAAACTTGGACACACATTCAAAAAACTAAGACATGATGAAACAAGTCACAGAATGTGGTGCAGATTTGCGATTGAGATTATGAGGTCTGATAAAAATCAGAGTATTGGATGTACCATGTATGTCAGATACTTGAGCTTTTTACATTGTAATATTGTGTGCACTGAAGTGGACTGAAGATTGACATTTGACCTGTCTATCAAATCATATGTTTGTCTTTAACAGTGAGTATTTGGAAACAGTTGAATGTGTGTTTGCAGTTTTGAGCCAAGCAGGTACTGCAGGCCAGAGTACATCAGGAGAATGGGCTTTCAACCGAGTACTTGAATTGTGCTTAGAACGTTGCATGCTGGTATTACAGTGAACTTGTGCTGATTTTCATGGTGTTTACCCTCCGCTCTTCCCTGGCTCCTCAAAGCATGGACATAGATGCAGCTGCTTTTAGGATTCCTGGGCCAGGCCTCTGTGTCGTCACTTTGTCCCAGTCCTCGGCCCCTCCCTGTGGTTGCTGTGCTGCCCTTTGTTTTGTTTTGTGTCTGTGAGTTTTCACATGTTGCTTGGGACATCTCCCCCCCAACCCCCAGATAACAGTGCAGGTCTTCCCCCTGGACCTAACCAGCTGTTCCATGCATGTTAGGAAAAAGCACTTTAACAGAACACAGATGCACTGAGAAAGTGACCTAAGACTGCAGAACAATACAACCTTGGATTTGCTAATCTTATGGATCATTAATTTGAAGATCTTTAAAGAGGAGTCCTGACGATAATTAAAATAATTATTCATACGTGTATACCCTAAATCTAAAGCTGAAATGTCAAATTGGAAAAATAAACTTTCTGCTGAAATTTTTATGGAATACCAAATAATTTAGATTAACACAAAATTGACATTGAGCAACATACCGATGTACTAACAAAATACCAGAGCATTTATTGTATCATTGCAATGGTCTGGAAAGTCATGAACAGCACACAATGTGCTTGCGAGTCTCTTGGGGTTTTCTTTGAAATACAAAAAAGACACAAAAATTAAACAAAGGAAATTTAACTTGGAAAATCCTCTAACAAAACTGTTGCTCATGCTTGCACAAATTGCGTTTCCTCACGGTCATCTGTGATGCTTCAACCCGTGCTGGTGTAAACGTCACGTGTAAATCATCCCCAAGCTTTGCTTCGCACACAACGGTTCAGTGTGCATTACAGAGTGGTAATATCTTGGTCATATCAAACGCCTTACATAATAAATGGCCAGTGTTATTGCAAGGCTTATCCCTATTCATCCTTTAAATGCAGGTATGAGGAACTGGAGAGTAGCTGCACTCTTGCTATGCCAACCATTACGTTCTGCTGACATCGTTATAAAGGTGATACATGTGTAGCAGCCTTGTGCAGATCTCTAGTACCTTACACTGCATTACATCACCAACCTGAACTGCAGGACGTGCTGCTCCATCACAGGTAAGAATATTGGCATGACAGGCAAGGTAGGAGTACTATGGGTGTCCTGGGACTCATTTAATAATCAATGGGTGAGAGCCTGTAGAAGCTCCACACTGATAGAGAAAGTCTGCTGTTTTCCCAAGCTTATACTTGTGCACCTTTTTTCATTTGGGGGTTTATCTTGGCCTGAGGTTTTCCAGATGAAAGTTTATTTTAGTCTATAAATTACCGGGCTCCAAAGAAAACTACCCAAGGAAAACCCAGGATATTTCCGGAAAATAATTCACAAAAAGATCACGTGACATTAGCGTGTGGTATTGATCGTGGTGTGACACGCAAGAGCACAAGTGGCAGGGCTTTGCCAACAGTGGCCTTATTGAGGGAGCCTGTAGTTAGTACCATCATCCCAGTGCTAATGGTGGTGTTGCATTCTCATGTCTGTTATTGTATTTGTGTTCTGAGTAAGCCTAGTATAGGATCATTTCATTAAACTGTTTTCCATTTTCATTCTAATGAAAAGTTCACTTTGATAGATCCAACTCTGTGGTGTGATGACCTCCATATTACCTCCACTGTTGACAGCTGTTTCCTGAGCAGTTAAATGGCTGTGGAATTGGAATGTGTGTGCACACATTATATTGATCCGATATTGTTGTAATACAACTTCATTGATCAGAAGTCAAAAAAAAAAAAAAAAAGAAACGCACACAGACACACACACAAACATATATACGCACAACATTTCCATATAATCACAACATTTGTTCTGGAAATAATGTTCTGCACAAGCTTCATAATGCAGTGGGGGCACTCAAGGTCCTTACCCCACCCATTCAAAGGAATCAAAGAGCAGCTGGCCCCACATCACATATGTTCCGTGTTGGAACTGTAAATGAGCCCTTTAAAGGCGTCATGTTGTCTATCACTGCTCACCAGTGACAGGGTGGGATCAACAGCTACAAATTCTAAGTCAAGCACTTACTTTTATTTTAGGGTCAGCTAAAACAAACACTGCATGTTGTCACACAAAACCTTACGTCTTGAAACACCAAACCTTCAGAGCCACAGCATGGTGCTCAGTCGGTCAACCATATTTGGTCACCGCTAAGCTTTTTCAGTCTTGTATTGCCTTCATATTGAAGGTGGTGGGGTTAACTTAATGAATGCTTTTTATACCTATGGGATTTGTACTCAGATTCCAGTCAAAGAGCTATGGACAATTAACCAAAGCTTTGTGCCAGGTCAAATGCAATTTCCTCAGCTGTTTGCAAAGAAAATCCCCTCTAAGTTATTGTTTCAGCATGTGCAAGAAATAAGCTGTTTTCATCTGCCCTGACTTTGTTACATACACGTGTTCCTGGCCTTGACTATGAAAAGGCAGAGTTCATGCAGTGATTACAGGTAACAGGATAGGTGGCTGCTAAGGAGATTTTACTGCTGTGCACCTATCTACCCGTTGAGCTGCAGTGCTCTCTTCTCTTCATTTGGTTTCTTTGAACTCTATTAGACATTGCCACTGCTGAGTCACTATACTGCCTTTGTGTGTGTTAACCAGTTGTTTAAGGGGAGAGCATTTATAGCATGAAAAGAACAGATTAACTTTTCTTAACTAATTCTACCCACGAAGGACGCTCACTTATTCCATCGCATGCATTCATTAATCATTAGTGGCCCATTTTATTACAAAACACTGAACTCCAAAGAGTTGCTGCAGATTGTTCATCTCTTGATTAAAACATGTTTAGAATGTAGTTGCCACACAGCATTATGGGTACTGACCCACGGTGTTTGTATGTGTACTTCCAGAGAACTGCTACCGAGTATAAAGTGGCGATTTCTGGAGAGGTGACTCACAGCAGAGATGCCTAAACAGAAGGCCAGAATGAAACAAATGCTTCTACTCATAGGCTTGTTTGTTTTGGGCCTTTCATACTTAATTTTGACTTGTGTAAGGATGATATGTCAAGGCAGGTAGGGGCACAGTGTTTACCCACCTGAGTGGTTTCTTTTTTTTGTTCTGTAACTATCATAGGAACTTTAGATTTCTGCCCATCTTGCCATGATTAATATAAAAATCTGGTGGTTTGGAACAATCATTATGGACAAATGCATAAAAAAAAAAAAAAAAAAAAAAAAAAATATCCAACCATTATGTTAAATGGTTAGTCATGGTGAGGGGCATGGGGACACCTGGAGCCTATTGGGCCCCAGGCAG
>JABJVR010000001.1:15289953-15304022 GCA_025773905.1 Chitala chitala | reverse complement strand
AATCATATAAATCAAAACAAATCAACCTTTATTTATATAGCACCTAACAACAACCACAAAGCATGAACACCCACACACACACACACACACACACACACACACACACACACACACACAAAACAGAATGGTAACACAAAGAAGTAAAAGATTACACAACATATAGCAAAAATATAGTGAATACTCTACGTACCAAAGGCCTGAGTAAATAAAAAAGTCTTCAGTTTGACTTTGAAAAGAGAGAACATGGTTACTGTGAGTGAAGATCAGGTGGTAATGCATTACATAATTTATATTAACTCCTCCTAGAGAACTTAAACTGTTTTAACATTCCTTTCCCTTGTCTGAGTCAAAATTAACAAAGGTCCCCACATAATGTCCCATACCATGAATTCCACCAGTACTGAAGCTCCTTGTAATGTACCACACACCTATGTGTTGTGCACTACGGCCTATTAAATTGTGGCATTTTTTTGTATAGGTCTACACCCGCTATGGCAAATGCTACACCTTCAATGGGAACAGAACAATGTCCAAGAAGACAAAGCAGGGAGGCATGGGAAATGGCCTGGAGATAATGTTAGACATCCAGCAGGATGAGTATCTGCCCATATGGAAAGAGACAAGTAAGCTGCAGTCGTGTAACTGTTCACCTGTGAACAAATTATTGGTGTCTGTGGAGGAATGGTGTTGTGGTTGTGTGGAGCAAATAATAGTGTTGCTGCATCTTCCCCCATCTGGAAGACGAGACGTCATTAGAGGCAGGCATCCGCGTTCAGATCCACAGCCAGGACGAGCCTCCGTACATCCATCAGCTGGGGTTTGGAGTTTCCCCAGGTTTTCAGACTTTTGTGTCCTGCCAGGAGCAGCGGGTAGGTCCCACAAATCTCCCTCCTGCTTGTTTTTGAAGGTTCTGTGTCTGACCTGATGCCACACCCCACTCCCTTTCCCTTCCCAGCTGACCTACCTGCCCCAGCCCTGGGGCAACTGCCGCTCGACGCATGACAAAATGATCCCCGGTTACGACACGTACAGCATCAGCGCCTGCCGGCTCCGCTGCGAGACACAGGAGGTGCAACGTCAGTGCCACTGCAGGATGGTCCACATGCCAGGTACCTACTTACCTGTCGCCGTGTCCCTCACTGTGACTCATACACCTGTAACTCACTCACCTCTTCCTGTTTCCTGCCACTATGTGCTAATATCATTCACCTGTCAATCATACATCTGTATGGTAACTTACAGAGCCTGTTCTTAGTGCTGACTCACCTTTACCTGGATCTCACTCATGCCTTTGTCTCTGTATGTAATGCTCAGACACCTGTGCCAGTCTGATTCACCCATACCTCTGACTCCTTTGTATACTGTTAGTTCTCTCTGCAGTCTTGTATTACCTGTACATGACAACGACCTGCCTTTCCTCGTCTTTCATTACAATGAGCTCATTTTCTGGCCTTGTTAATAATGTTCTTGTTTGTGTTACACCGGTTCTTCGTGTACACTCCTTATCTCCTGAATTGTTGTATACTTGTGGTATTAAATAATTAAATCTGAATCTGAATAATGCTGTTGATTGAATGTGTCTGAGAAGAAATATATTGAGATTTAGCTGAAGATTACATCTGTTTATATGATTCATAATGAATACAAAGCATTCTTATATCATGTATTTTTCAAAATCCACTTCAACATATAATAAAACTAGTCCCACTACAGAACTTTTTGCCATTTATGTTCTAAAAGGTCAGTCTGAAAATGTACTTATAGAAGACAAACAAATGAACTTTGACAAGAATACCAGTACTGCCTTGTGGTGGGTTGGCGCCCTGCCTAGGATGTCCCCTGCCCTGTGCCCTGTGTTTCCTGGGATGGGCTCCCAGCTTCTCACGACCCTGAATTTGGATAAGCTGGAAAAGCAAATGGATGGATGGGCAGATGAATACCATTACAACTAATTAGAAAAGTGTGATACTCACCTAAAGTATGTCACTGTTAAGGTAAAAATGTTCCTTATACTTTCTTGCACATTTTTTATTCTAGGAACCTTTGATATCTGCCCGCCCAGTAAGATTAAATGTGTGGACAAAGCTCTGGGTAAGAAAAGCGTCGCTCACTAACGTCTTCTCGCCACACACCTGTATCGCCATGTCGTTACTGCACAGTCACACTTCCTGAATGTATCTGGGTTCGCCTGTGAGTGTGACAGCACACCACGTCTTCACAATGAATTGGCTCCTGGTTGCACTAAAGAAGGGATTACGGAAACAACTCACCTGACTAGGTGTCACATGGTGATTGGGGACACGAGAGGGAAAGGGAGGAAAATTCAATTTACCTGTTACTCCTTTTATTCATATTGCCCCCAACTCCCACTGCTGATTAACAACCTATGTTAAAAGCTGTGATCTCGGCTCTGTCCTGCTGTCAGAGGAGGAGATAATGTAGGAGTCTCAACTGTCCCCCAAGTTAAAGAACTCAGCAGAGGAAAAATCTGTAAATTACAAACTTCAACTCTAATAAGCCAGAAATTTAATTATCCATTCAAAAGGAAACTGACCTCATTTAACGACTGGCTGAACTAAATCTAGGTGTTCCATTCGAAAATATTCCATATTTATAGATCCTATATTCTCTTTGTGTAATCAGAATATATTCCCTCATTGTGAGAAGTAATAATTTAGAGCGAGATTTTTTATATACTGAATGCGTATTTTTTCCCTCGGTTTAGGAGTCAGCTCTGTTTCTCTTCTGCATACAGACGACCTCGTTATGGGTGTCCTAGCACACGTAATTCACCATATTTGTATTCCTGCAGCAAATTCTAAAATCAGCCTTTGCATTTCTCCTCTCTAAATTGAATTTTATCATGAACGCAGGAGAAACTAAATAGGTCGTCTTTGCATGCGCGCGTGCGTGCGTGCGTGTGTGCGCCATGGGTATGAGTGTGTGCGTGTGCGTGTGCGTATGTTTGTCTGTGTTTGACAAAATGTTTGGCTATATTTTCCAACACAAAAAGCCAAAACTTTGAAAGAGAGGGCTTGTAGGAATGTTTCTGTTCCCACAAGACAGCTTTTTAGAGCTTCTGTTCTATACAAACAGGGACATCGTTCTCACTTTCACTGCACTGCCAGTTTTCATCTCTCCGTCAGCTTTGCCAGAATTATAAAGGAAGTCAATGGGAAGTGTCAATAAATACAGCTATGTGAATGTGTGTGTGTCCCACGTCACTAAACTTGATAAGGCGGTAAAGCGAATGGATGAGTGGATGGATGTATGTCTGTGTCTGTGTGGGAGAATGTACATGTGGGTATGTGTGTGTTTGCGCAATTAGACAAAAGCTCCAAAATAAATGCCATTTTGCTAACCTGGAATACTACGTTTGTTTTTGTTCGTCTGTTCTGAAAACAAAAGCGTGTAAGTTTACATGTGTGGAAGAATTAAGGTCTTGGTGCGCTTGCTGTGCGATGTCATAAGTGGCACGGCTGATGGAAAGTGTTGGGGTTTCACTGGTTAAACATGGCCTGCTGCACCGCACCCCACCCCACCCCCCCACAGCTGTGCTGCAGAAGAGCACCAGTGACACCTGTCCCTGCGAGACCCCTTGCAACCTGACCCGATACGGCAAAGAGCTGTCCATGGTGAAGATTCCCAGCAAGGGCTCAGCACGCTACCTGTCCCGCAAGTACGACAAATCGGAGGAGTACATCAGGTGATGAGCTCCTCGAGCGTTGAGACACGGCCGTGTTCAGCCACTGCTGTTTAACACAGGAGCAAATCGGTTCAGGCGTCACCACAGCCGCGGAGTTCGCAAGTCTGACATCTGCTCACGCACGTTTTTCGTATTCATCGGTTTCAGTATGATTGCAGGAGTATGTGTGTGTGCAACTACGCTTGTGTGAGATGACAGAAAGGGGTGTGCTGGGGGCCGTGTGGGACAAAGGGCCAAGTTTACCAGTTGTTTAGCTTCAGCAGTTCATATTGCAGGATGAGAGTGTACGTACACTGTGGGAACAATATCCCAGCTGGTCCATATAGGTGAATGTGATAACGGGGGTTTTTGACCAGCTTAGGCTAGAGACAGGAAGGAAGTGAGGCATGGCAGAAAGAGACAGGTGGTTCTCCCTACCAGGCTGTTGCACCTAGGGTTACCAGATACCTGCATATCCAAAGAGGACACCAAAGGTCAAAAAGGAGGACAAAGGAGGACAAAGAAGGACAAAGAACATAATTATATATATATATATATATATATAAAATTATATATGGTACTATAGAGTAATACATATAGTAGTTATATATATATATATATATATATATATAATAGATATATAATTGTGTTCTTTGTCCTCCTTTCTAAGGCTTTGCATACTGGTTTACAGGGTCGTACTAATTAACGCATTGAACACGCGTTGTGTGGTTGAGCGGCTCGAGCCTCACATTTGATTTTTACGATTAAAACACAGAGAATGACGGCAAGTGCAGCCAACAGCACGACCAAGTCAGTGATTGATGAAAGCCAGACGTGTTAACATTTTAGGCCAATGCCTGCCAGACGGAGGACACGACGTGAAAAAGGAGGACATGTCCTCCTTTTGCCGGACATCTGGTAACCCTAGTTGCACGTCTATAAACACGCTTTTAATTTCCTTTTTATCGTTTTATTTTTTTTTAGATTTCCTTCAGTATGTTTGTGCATTTTACTAAGTCCCTATTAAATATGGTAAACACAATTTTTTAAGCCTACCCAGGGTGTGATGTTGCCTCATGCCTCCATCAGAATATTTTAGGAAATCTACACTGAGTGCAAATTGAAATATTTTGTAGTTCTCTTGAAGTTGTGAAGCTGAGAATAATAAAAGCATTTCAGCCCCGTCTTATGAAAGGTTCACTGTTCATTTAGTTGGTAATACATGTTCTAACTCCAGGGCAGCGCACAACAGTGCTGAAATTACTGCACAAACACAAAATGGAAAGAAAGTGTAATTTAGCACCATGCCATTAAAATAAACGTTTTTGTGTTGTTCCTCGCGAAGACACACCGTTGCAATAAATATGTCTCCACATACAAACTTTCAGATAATTTCTCTAATCCTCCTGCCTGTTATATCAACACATATCTTATCTCAAAAAAAAAAAAAACTTAAAAGCCAGCATTATTGTTAGGCATCATCAATATATTTAATATCTTTCAAATTACAGAGACAACTTTCTTGTTTTGGATATTTTCTTTGAAGCCCTGAACTATGAGACTATAGAACAAAAGAGAGCCTATGATGTGGCAGGATTGTTAGGTAAGCCCGTATCCAGCACTTACTGTGCCACACTCTTATCTTTACCTTCCTATCTTTTTACCTTCATTTCAAGCAATGGAACAATGACATTGTAGCATCTAATGTTCAACAGTGCATTATTTAACTAAAACGGTGTAGTGAGACACAAGAATTGTATTAGATATACTGGAGATGTATTGTTTTTTTTTAATTACATTTAAATGTGCGCTGATATTTCATTTGCCAGGCAGCAGAGTTTTTAAGGACCTACCCACAGACCTGTCCCTCTTTGTCCCGACAGGTGACATTGGTGGCCAGATGGGACTGTTCATTGGGGCCAGTATTCTCACAATCCTGGAGGTGCTCGACTATATCTATGAGGTGCATATACAGCCCTGCAGTCAAACTCGAGGACCTCAGTAATTGATGGAAGTATTTCTGATAAGACATGCCTCATGTATAATTTTGCATATTTTTATGAACTGCTCCTACCCACTAAATCAGATGACATTGCTGTATAATTTACACATTGCAAAGTTCATTGTTTAACAAGAGTCAGTGTGTAAGTCAGTAGGTAATGCAGTGTAATATTTAATTCTTTGTACTCATCCTCTCTAACCCTGGTCTCATACATTCCACACACACACACACACACACACACACACACACACACACACACACACACACACACACACACACACACACACACACCAGGTCATGAAGGACAGACTGCAGCGTCTCCTGAAACCGCCGCAGAAAGAGCAGAACAGGAAGCAAGCTGGCAGCGTGGCTACAGTGCGACTTGATGACACGAAAGCCAAGGTGAGCTTTCAGGAGGACCGGGGTCCTGGAAAGTCCTTTTGGGGTTTTGGGTTAGAAGAAAAGAAGCCAGCAGTAAAATTTCTCTCAGATTAATAAATAAATACGTACAGAATAGATAAAGGTACAATTATACATTCACACTTCACCCCCACAGCTGGATCACAGACTATTTGTCCTCATAAAGATCTCTCAGTGCGATTCTCCTCACTAAAAAGAGATTAAATGTGTCACGTATAATTCTAATTTATCGCCCTCCATCGACTTCCATGCAAACCAATGATCGCTCAATTTGATGCGCCGTGCTGTTAAACGACTCACGGAGGACTTCCACCACTAAAAGCTCGCTCTCGTTTTGGGTCACCGGCTGAAACCGAGAGGCGCCGTTTCTGCGCTGCCACATGCACAGCGCTTGTGGCCTCGCTCGTTAGCCTGTGTGGCATCTCTACACATCATTGGCAAGAAGCGGAGCTCTGCAAGCTGCTGTCGCTGCCACAATATTTCCGTAAAATTCTCATCACTATAGCTTTTTTAAACCTCAGCAAATAATTTCTTATTTCTCTCTGGTTTTTAGTTTCTTGCTTGACAGTAATTTGTAACCTCTTTTAGTATCTATTTAAGCGGTTTCACAGCAATGCGGTAACTTTCAGGTTCGTACTCAGTGGCTTTATGCTTGGTAACTGTATGTGCGTGAAGCCCTCAGTGCCTGTGGTGTATTTTGTGGCTGTCAGGAGCCGAGCGAAGTCACACGGAGTCACACAGAGGGAGCGACATACGCTACGACGATTCTGCCAAACCACCACCACCATGCACACCACAGCGTTTTCGAGGACTTCGCTTGCTAGAACCTCAACAGCTGGCCCTCATGACAACAGAGCACATCCTCCTCTTCAGCTGAGTTTGGGCATAGTAACAGACCCTGGCTCTCAGCCCTACCTTCCTTGCTGACACCTGTGAAAGCTACAGCCAAAGTTGAAGACCCAGGCAGTGTTGCCTGGGGACCGGGTGCGCGTTGGCGCAGTGCGGACATCGCAGTGGTAGCCTGCAGGAGACTCACACGTGCCCTCTTCTTCCTCGACTGGAAAGCTCCCCTCTTGGTTCTTCTGCTCCTTCTGTACCTGGCCATTTTTCTACATGGCCACTCAAGAATGCATGTCACCTTAACTCGATTTGTACCTAAGAAGAGAAAACCTCAAGTCTTTTGTTATATTTTGTGTGTCTTAAGGTTTTTTTAGGTTATTAAAATTTGATATTTTCAGAATATCAGAATGGTCCTTATTACAGAATATCTCTCTGTGAATCTGTATAATATATATGTCAGATGTGAGATGAGTAGAGAAGTCACAACGACCTTCTGTTTTATGGTATCTCCATCTCCCTGGACATGTAGATGCATTAACCTTCAACAGGCACAAATATTGAAATCATGACAGTCATTCAAATTGATTTTTTTTTTCATAACATACACAAAAATTTCAAATTTAAATTTATACTGACTTAACCAAAACATTTATGAAGTCAGTTTAAATTAACAATGTTGTACAACACCTTTATAAAAGAAAGAAAATACAATTTAACTTGGCGAAAACTACGATAACCCTGAGTTATTTAGAAATTAGAATTTAGTGTGCCATTGCACAGACAGGATGAAAGCTCAGGTGGGGAGCTAGAACAGGTATGCTGTCAGTCCTGCCTTTTCACCTTGTCTGTACCTGAAAGTGAATGACATGTGCATGTATTGTTTCTGACTTCCAGAGAAAAACTGCCGGTGGAAGCACAGATTGCAGACGCTGCAGCACATGCACACACGCACGCACACACAAAAAAGTGCACACAGGCAATCCTCAGGCTATTACAGTACACCTGCTACAGGACAGAATAGTTTCTGAACTTTAAAGATATACTGAACATAAATTTTCCCTGGAGTAATGAAAAAACCACTGAAATGTCCATATTTACCCACTTTGATCCTGCCCCCCCCTTCATCCTCGATAAAAATAAGAATAAAGCACTGCCTCCTATGAGTGCCAGAGAATACAGGCCTCTCCTGTGGTTACTCAGTTGTGTTAATGTTAATAAACCAAAGATGTACAGCTGATGGGTTGCAAGTATAAGGAGGACATATAAAGAGCGTGTGACATTGGTACTCACCTGTATCTTGCAGCAGCTAACTGGTTGGGATTTAGCCAATGGGAGTCAATATAAACAGATTTGGGTCAAAAAAACTGAATGAACATTTTGAGCTGAACAACAATGGTTCAGTGTTCCATCCTCCCAGCTCTGATATACAGTGTAATTGGATATAACTATTTTGCTTTTTTCCAACTGCACACAAAGCTGTACTTCATCCATTTCACCTTCATTCTTACATCTCTAAGTGGCAATTGAAATCATGCGCAGACCCATTTTTAAAGTGTAAACATTATTTACCCTTGAATGTTTTAAACAGTCATTCAAGCTAACAAATTGTTTTATAGACTACATCAAAAGCATGTATAGTGTCTTCTCTTTGTCCAATAATCATAACCTACTCAGTTTTTTTTTTTTTTTAATACATTTATTTTTTACATTTTAGAACATTCTCTGTCACTTTGCACAGTCTATGCATATTAACATATTCACCACATACGATTTCCCCAAAAAAACACGAAGTGAAAATAAGTTCAAAACACATAATCAGATATGTATTTATTTATTCTGACTTTTTAAATATTACTGAACTGGACTGAGACCATGCTGAGATTTTCTAATAGCATTTAAAATATCACTTTTTAGCATAAAATATCTCTGAAGGGGGGAAAAAAAAGATCCAAAGCAACAATGCCACATCTTGTAAAAAAAAAGTTATCGTAAAAATAGCACAATTAAGCTTTTAGATCTTTATATTATTTAATATAAAACTACAATTCACTACAAAGCTGAACCCTGAGTGACAGATGAAGATTTGATTTTTAGCCTTTCAGAAGATGGGTTTTGTGGTGTTTTACTTTGGATCGTTGGATATAAGCAAATACTCAGTGCTCATAGCCTTCAATCTTGTTTCCAATACATCCTGTCTGTATATATACTCATACACACTGTATATCTACATTTTGTTTCCTTTGGCACATTTATTTCTGGTTTTGATGTTTAGCACTGTACTGGCTGTGTGTTCATAAAATTCAAGCTGTTGTCCAGTCTGTCTGAATACCCCGTTGTTTCTCTGAATGTTACTAATGTCATGAATGTTAACTAAGGAAGCAGAGGAGAAAAGGTCACGAAAGCGACACGTGTTAGCACGTGCATCGGTTTGGTTTGGAGAAAAAGAAGACAGAAATAAAACGTGCTTACATGAGGACAGCACAAGGACCATCCATGGAATGTACTGGAAAGATTACGCATTTTGTACATACGTCTAATGTTGTGATTTATTTTTTTTTTCTTTCGTTTGAAAACATTTTATAATTGTAATGGTAATTACAATCCAATATCATAATTAAAAGTATGATTGATAAGGTAAATGTCTGTAGTTTGTTTGTAGCGGGTTATTTTGGTTTGGTTATTTTTATGTAGGCCCCAAATATAAGGTAGGGCTCCAAAAATGCCTCCCTGTTTAGGCGTTTTGTCAAAACTGTACCAAAAAACTTGAATGAGAGGCCACAAGATAGAACACATAACAGGTGTGCTGAAAAGGCACCCTGTCACCCCATAAATTCCTCTTTAAGAGTAAAGTGACTCAGTGTTCGTCCTTCTACAATACCAAAGCTGCGCCTTTGATTCCTGTTCTTTGGCGATGTGTGTGTGGAGATTGTATGTTCTCGCCTTCTCTGTGTGTGGATCTTCTCTATGTTCTCCAGGTTTCTCTGTTTCCTCCCACATACCAAGTACATACAATTCAAAAGTAGGGACCTTACCTCTCCCCTGCCTGTGTCTTCCGTGTGTATGTTTGGTGGGAGGGGGGCCACCATGTTGGACTGGGGTTGCCACGAGGGTGTTGCCTGAGTTGGGCTCCAGGCCTACTGCAGACTACACTGAATATCAGATTATAAACTATTCAGTAGGTTTGTCTATAATAAACATGAAACGTTTGAAATTATGGAAACACAACAACTGCAATTAAACTCTTTGACCTCAAATTAACCATTTTCTAAACTGGCTTACAACTTTCAATTCAGTTGTATATAGTATATGTTACGAAAGAAGTACCTTGGCCCTAAAAAAAAAAATGTTTTGTAAAGAACCATGTTCGATTCAATCAGCGCTGCCCTCTAGTTATGTGGCTGTTTCAAAAAAGTAGTGAAATACAGAATACTTTGTCTTTTTTTAAATACAATACTAAACAATCTTTTATCAACTTTACATTTCTTGCAGCAATTTGATCCACCCCTGGGGACGAAGAGAGGAATGCATGTGCTAAATGAACACCTTCAGTGCAGTAGAGAAACAGACATGCAGCTCAAATGCAGTAACTGCGATATTACAGTGGGGACACATTAAATAACAAAAATAATAGACTGATATTTTTTAATTAAGGAACTTTTTATAACATTTATATATGGAATACTGTTAAAAAAAATCGACAGCTTTATATTTAGTCTTAATGATGTCATTTGTGCAGTGGTTATGTTTTAAAATATATAGGTAGCACAGTAAATCCATCATTGTGTTTCCTTATTCTAAGGCCGAAGAACATACAGCATGTTTCTGTAAGCTCCATGGATACGTTTCCCATGGCGACCGACGCCCATTGTTCTACTTGTAGTGTGGAATACCACTTTGCCAAACACCTTCTCCACTCTTAATTAGTCTTTCTTCTCAAGAATAAGTCTTTAAAATATTAACTAATAGTTAATCTGCTCCCTGCCATCAGTGCCTGCATAATTCCCGGTTTTGTCTCATACAGTAAGTGAAGATAGCAGGTTTTAATAAGACTGACACTATCACTTACTGTAAGAAGATCTCTATCCTTGGTGGGAAACGAACCACAGTAAACAAATACATACACAGGATTCACACTAATAAAATTTAATTGCAAATTACATACTGAAATAAATTTCATGTATAATGGGTGTTTTATTAAGAACTTTATAATTACAAATTTCAATTTTCCATCATTGTTAAACTACAGAACATAAATTTATATATAAAATACAGAAACTGTACAATGATTTGAGTTATCTTTGGTCCCAGGATATGCTATACTTAAGTTTTTCCTGTTATTCCAGTTGACTGACATTTCTATGACTAAACCTTAAAAGTCTTTTTTTTCAAGCATATGATATCCAGTTTTAGCTGTTGATCTGTAACCGAAAAAACCATTTATATTTTAAATCAGAAACACCCCCTACTAAATAAAATAAAAACCTTGTAACGGAAACGAATGTGATGATGACTGCAGGTAATACAGAAGTGAACTGAGAACTCCTTTACTAGCTAATAAATGTTCAGAACTAAGAAATCAGTGTGCACAAATGTACATGCCATTCACGCAACTCATCAAAGAAGACCTGGTTTTATTAAAATTCAATCATAGATAGAAACTTGGCAATAAAACATAAATGTAATATTCATTTTACAAACTAGAAAGGCCCTCCATTCACTTGGGTCTAAGAAAATATTGCATTCATGTTATGCTGCTGACCCCTAAAGGCAGAACAGAGCTCTGCCAACAGACTTGCAGTTTTCTTAATTAGCAGACTAATAATTTTGCCTGCTGATCACATCAACAAACGAACAAATCACCAGGAAAACGAAAAACATCTGCAGCAGACATACAATTTCATTACTTTCACAGTTTATACAGTATTCATTACTAGCACATTTAAAGCAGCCATTTTAAAACAGGTATTTTCAAAATAATATTTGCAGCTGTTAAACAGCATAAATATTTTAAGCAAGTAGTGCCTTCAGTTTATGACTTTAATGTTCAGAATTCATCAGCAATGAGTATTTAAAACGCCTTGTGCGCAGTTTGGGGACACATCCACGCATTTGGAGATGACACAGGTTCGTTCTCACTGTCAGGAGCTGGGAGGAGCTCCCTGCACCACAAGAAAACAAACTACACCAAGACCTGCCCTTCAAGTGACGTGGTCACACGTCACAAGGCCCTGTAACGACAACGATAAGAGGAGATGCTGAGAAACGTTTCTCATTTAGCGCAACAGGCCAGGTGTCTCTTCAGCCAGGCGTCTCTGAGTCACCAGAACACCTTTCTACAGAACAGCCTTATAACTCTGTCAACAAGCAGCAGGAAGAACTGCAGTATTAAATCAGGTTTTTCAAAAAAGCAGTTCAGGTACTAATACACTAGTGCATCCATGTACTTTACATACACGTCTATAGTATTTAATGCATAAAAAAACTGAGTAAATATTTCCAGTGTATTAGTGTAACAAGATACGCAAGCAGACACACACACACAAACCTCAGGTTACATGCGTAATAAAGTAAAACGTTGCTGACTTTCCACAAGCTACAGTGTTCTACCGTGCCCCCCCCCAAACACACACTGGCCTACACACTTTGTACTTGCCATTGACTGACTGATGCATTTTCAGTCTTTTTTCTTGTGTTTGGGACTCCAGCGGTACAACGATGAAGTCCAGAGGCTGGTGAACCGATGCCAAGGGCACACCGTCCACACCGAAAAATCGAATCAAAAACGAGAATGACAGAAACACAAAGGACAAAACTGCTTTGCTACAGTTCATTAATTCAATGTCTTGGTGTCAACAGTTTTGAAAAAGCCACTCCTTTATGTATAACCAAAAAAAAATTCAACATTAACCTACTCATACCAGTATTTACTGCTGATGTAATTTAAATATTTTTATAAATATAGGCTACTTTTTATAATTTAACATTCATATTACATTTCACATAAAATGAATTTCAAATACATGAATTACATGTAAAACCAGACAGAAATATCCTTAAAGACATTGTAATTGATTGAACCATGTACTATATAGTGCCTAGGCTTCACACACTGGGTTACTGGGGGAGCACTCTCTTATTTTGCACATTTGTAGTTATGCAAAAGTTTTGGGAACAGAAGTATGTAGTGCACCTGTATACATAATTTAATAATCTATCATGATATCTACATTGTACCACTGAAAACTGCATTTATGTACTTTCTGAGCTATTTCAAACATAAACTTCACCAAACTCATTTATATCATGACAGAAAGTTATTATTCAGCCTAATAATACAGAAATTTGCAAACACCCCTGGGAATATTTCTAAAATATATTGTACTATTCAATTCAAATTACACCCTTTTTCCTCACTGCAAGTCAAAATTAACTGGAATATTCCACTGAATTTCCATAAACCAGTATGTTAGAACAGACCTCTACACACCCAGTATTTCCTCCAGTAAATATTCCAGCACTTTGACAGAAAAACTAAATATTTATAACAAAGTGTCTGAAACAGTAGCAAATTACACATTCTCACTATTCTGTTCACATTCATCCAGCAGTCCCCTATGCATGCTTAACATAAAGTGTGAAAGGTCCCATCATCTGAAGCAAACAGTGCACAGAAGCTGAGCGACTGCAAGGGGCTGCCATGGAGGTCCACACACAGCAGACTGTCTAGCATTTCCTCTCCCACCAACTGGTAGCAGTGAGCTCATTCAACCACGTCTGCTCAACAGGTAGCTATTCAAACTACATACTATTTTTCCTAAAGGGCCTACAAAATAAAAGGCCTTTGTGTGAAACAAGTCTTCCACATTTCCAAATTTTTACATAACCTCACAGGGCAACAGCCAAATAAAATTTTTAAGTCAACATGTCACAGCAAACTGAAAATTCTCCATCCCCCACGGAAGCGATACTTGTCAAACGTTTCGAGTTGGACGCAGTGACCTGCACTGATCTTATTGCGGCATATGGGAGGACTGCTCCAATGTTATAAGAGGTAAAGTATGACACACACACACAAAAACGTAAGAGTATACTGCAAAAAAGTGCATAATAACGGCATATATA
>JABJVR010000001.1:15245086-15287543 GCA_025773905.1 Chitala chitala | reverse complement strand
CCATTCCATCTTTCCCAGTCACCCCGTTTGCATCCACCCCCCCCTGGGGGGGGGGGGGGGCCCCAGAGCTGGAATTTTTGGTGGACCTTGAGGCAATAGATATGTCATCATAAAACAATTCTCATTTCAACATGCTGAAATGTCTTAGGTTAAAATGAAAGATTTTGGTTTAATGAGGTAATGGAGAGAAATTAGGTATCTTTACTCACAGGTTCAGTAAATTTTTTGGGGGGGGGCATGGAAGGTTGAGTATAAGACAATTCCCATGGCACAGTCAAGGTCAGAAAGCATTGTTTGCTAAACACGGGAGTCAGTGTTTTTCACAGACACTCTGCCTGCACCTGGTGCTCCTCTGTAATCTGCGCAAAAGGACAGAGATGCCTTCATCAGGGGGCAGAGCCACTAGCAGGACAGACACCGCTTGCTGGATCTGTCCTACATAGAGGACCTTGTGGGCAGGAATGTGTGTCGTCCCAACTGCTCCCTGATCTATGGGTCTAGGGCAGTTTCTAAATCACCACAGAGCACACCCCCCCAGGAACAGTCCTTTTGGGACTGCTGCCCTCCTCCCCCCCTAAACTCCCTTTGCTTGTGTATTGGCGGTCTTCCAGATGCGAGCTCCCTGCTCTCCGGACCCCAGGTCATCATACGCCCCACTCCCTTGCTGCACCACCTGCTGAACGCCACTGCCCACTTACATATTATCTTTTCCCTCAAATCTGTAAGGGAGATATTGTTTTGGAAAAATGATGCAATTTCCAGTTGTGAAAGGGGAGGGGGAGGTGAATACATGTTGTGGGGGGGTGGCGGGGTGGGTAGGGATGGGATCAGATAAAGATGAAGCGATTGGGCTCGGTTCTGGGTCACGCATGCTGCGTCACATCGAGGCGTATGTGGGCTGCACCGGTTCCCAGACATTTGGGCTTCTCGTTTGACGCCCGTTTCGCTTCTGCCAACCGCCCAGGCTCGCCCCTCCTTTGCTGCCTGCTCGGAGGCTGAACATGTGACAGACAGCAGTGTCACACTCCACTGTGGCCCCCCAGTCACTTGATTTAGTGACAAGCCCCAGTGAGGATTGTGCTCTGGCTTAGAGCCACCAACCACAGAACTGAACCCGAGCCATTCGCTCACTCCCCAACCCCGTCACGACTGACTTTATATCCAGCATACTTTGGGGATTAGGGAGGATGAAATTCACTCGTTTTCAACGTTGGACAAAAAAAAAAAAGACTTATCTCTGGCCACGTTATCCATAATGTAACCTGAGGTCCGTAGTATTAACGGACATCTCATCTAGACCCTCATCTACGTACAGCTAGATTGTTTCGTTGAAAGCCCCTTGTACACCTTGTCTCTTGCTTTTTTGTTTTAAAAATCTTTCTTTGATTTTGTGCGTGACATTGATCTGTACGTTCCTGATCGTAAAGATGACATTACATCCCTGTTTATGTTACGATTAGGCGTTATCTTTATGGTCTTGTGTTCAGGAGCTCAAGTTTCAAACATAAAACTGGAAACATAAAAGTCTCATATTACGCTGAGATAAGTTGATTTTTTTTTTTTTTTCGTTTGTCACCATGGGTTACTTTCTGGTACTTTCTCGAAGGAGGATAGCAGATTATCTCTTGTTCTTTAAGTATCTCTTGAGCCCTGATGTGCTGGAAGTAGACTACAGAGAGAGCAAGCAAGATAGCCGCCCAGTTTTCTTGTTTATAACAATCCTGCTGGCTGTTAACTCTGAACTGTACTACTTTATTTCGAACATGTACAATATGTCGTGCACAAATCATTTCTCTTTAACAGTGATCTTGGCATAATCCATCAAAAATTTACATTCAAGGCCAGATAAAATACGTTGTATACCGTACGCCTGCACTTTGGCAATTCTGTTTAGAAAATTTTGCAAACATTTCTGTAGATGGATGCTGTACTGCCAGATTGCTGATGTTGTAGTTATAGTGGTTTACAGCTCTGGAACTAAAAGTTTTCTGCAAGTATCTACCCAGAATGGTGTTAACTGCTCAAGGAGATCTTTTTCACTGGAAAGCATCTTTTATAGAGTTGACACTGTTGTGATTCTTGTGGATTCTTAAATTTCATGGTTGCTTGCCTTATTTAACAATGTGTACAGCCCAATGTAAAATATCAGTCACCAGCACTGGTCTCAGCAGTCTGAGGTGTCCAACGTTTAGGGCCAAATTTCATTCGTGTTTCGTTTTTATAGGTAACTGCACTGACACACGTCTTACAGAGCCAGGCACAGGGGGCGTTTTAGACAGGCTCATTGGAGAAGTCAGCGCACAGACAGTAAACCCAGATATGCAGAGGGTGGACATTCCATCACCGGGTTCAGACCTCGGGGGGGGTGAGGTCATGGCCATACCTACAGAGCCTCTGCCCTGCATCTCAAAAATGACATGTAGTGGATTTCCACAGGCCTCAAAATCATGATGCGACCAATAGTAAGATAGCATTGCTGCAGAGACCATTTCACTTCGTTTGCTGAGTATGTTCGGGCATCTCAGCAACAGTGGGGGGCAATAATTAGAGGGTGTACTTCAAAGTGTGTACTTCACCTCCTTATCATGAACCTCCTTGAAGTAAACTGTCACCCAGAGGACTGATAAGTAGGCAAAAGAGGATTCTGGTGGCAGTGTCCTTCTTACCAGGGATATTTTAACCTCTACGGTTGGCTTTTTGCAGTGCCAGCCTCTGTTTTCTGAAGCACGGGTAGTGAGGAAGACTCTCAGGCTTGTGTTACTACAATCACGGAAATACCATGTGCACATATAATCCTGAGAAAAGTCCCTCTGTTCTAGCATGTAGCCCTTCGGTAGCTTTGACTTTGTGCATAAATTAGCTGGAGGAACATACAACACTTACCGTTCATCCGTCACTAAATGCCACTCAGATTACAAGTGGTTTTAGAGAGACTGACATCCACAGTACTGATGTAACACTAAAGTCCTGCATTAACAGAACAATGTAGACAATGTATTGAATTTTTATTCAATACAGTATCAGCATAGATGGTTTTCTTATCTTTGCCCAGCATGATTAGATACATATTAGACATGCCCAGCCCCGCCTTTTGTGGATCACTGTTCAATCAAATACTTAGGAAAGTCAAAATTAAATGAAGGACACCAATCAGTTTTCATGCTCTTTTGTAAAATATGACAACTGCCACTGAACCCACAGACCAAGTCCTTCATTCCTTTCTAGAGTTAATGAAACAGCTAGCCCTTCTTTCTCTTGTATACAGTATTTCACTCATTCACATTCGTTCCTCACTGTAAGTTCTGCTTCTAGTAAAGATGTACTATCTACATTGTCTACATGTTGTGTTCTCCCAACATTGTCAATGTCCTTCTTTCTCCACGGTCTGGTGGCACCAAAAAGATTATATACAACAAAATAAAATTTGTAGTTGACTGCAGAACGCGTGTCATTTTATGAAGTGGAAAAACAACAAGCGATCTGTAGTGCTGTGATCAGCAGTAATCGGTGGATTTTACCCCTGTAGGCGTACACTTTTCCTTGAAGAATTTTCATTTTATAGGTGTGCATGCATATGAGGGAAACCCGCTCCACTGCAGGACAAGCGCAGCATTGGAGGCGACTCTGTGCAGCTCTGCTAAGCAGTGCTAAGCTAAGCCTTGGCTCTGTGTAGGACCAGGATTCCATGCAGTTTCCTGCACTTGTGACCAGGGTTTATTCCCGGCAGGGCTGTGGGGAGCCCGTTGGTGATGGACCCCAACACCATCTGCCGCAAAACCAAGCGGCTGGCGGGGAAGCAAGCGGAGCTGTGCCAGACTCAGCCGGAGATCGTCCACGAGGTGGCCAAGGGCGCCAGGCTGGGGGTGCGGGAGTGCCAGCATCAGTTTCGCTTTCGCCGTTGGAACTGCACCAGCCAGAACAAGTACTTTGGCAGAATCCTGCAGCAAGGTGAGAGCTGGGGAGAGGGAGCTGCTCAGCACAGAGACGCATGTCCAGCACAGCCTTAGGGCAGCCGTGTGGAGGACGTGCAGCTTTGCATTGTGGGTAGAGACACAAACAACACCAAGCTGTACACGTGCAGAGATGCCACTCTGGCGTCTGCGACACCGCCACAGTTAAGAGAATTTCTCTTTAACGAAAAAAAAGTGCAATTAAGTAATGAAGCAATTTTGTAACTGCTTGTTCCATTCTGGGTGACTTTTTTGAAAGCATCAGTAGTTCTTTTGAGGTTATGGACCTTTATATCTCTTACTGTGTTTACACCTCTGTGGTGGACAGCTGTCAGAGCTGCTGTGCTAATGCCGCTTCTTTTAATACGAGCATGAGAACTCGGTTGGGCTCGTTCGGTTAGTGCCAACTCCTTTGCCCTGCACGTGGGGCTAAGGCCAACCTGTTTCATTATTGAACCCATGGCCCCCACAGATAATTGTGTGACCACCCAAACCACAGCCCCCCCACTCTCTGTCGCCACATACCAGAGCCCCTCCCTCTACTGCGCAATGAAACAAGGACAGCTGTTGTATCCAAGAGAGACATGCTCCAAGTGCAGACTCAGTACTATTCCCAAAATTGCCTCTTGTAACTGTCGACACTGCTCATCTGCCTCCTCTTTGAAGTGGGTAATAAAAATAATGCAGTAATGTGGGCTCTCTTGCTCTCTGAAATGACTGTTCATTTTTAAGAGCTCTCCACTACCCCATTAAGTTTCTTTTTTTTTCTCTTCCGCCCTGTATTCCATGGTAACCGCTCTGTTTTAGCGCGCTGGAGGTCCTGTGTTTTTACGCCGCAGGGTTAATCAAGTGTTGCGCAGCGTTTACTGGTTCCGTTGTCTCCGCTGTCAAGTAGCAGCTTATCTTCCTCAGGGTCGGCTCCCCAAAAGCTTGCAGGAACTCTTCAGAAACTGGGAATTACATAAAAACACAGACTAAAGACAGACTACTGTAGGTATCACTGTAATAACTGTAATAAAGAGGCTAACACAAAGCATCAGTGCTGTACATACATGCTTTAAGGCAATTACGGTAAGTGTTTAGAGGGACTTCTTACCATCTACCCATGATTGCTTGTATGTCAGGATGTACGTAGGCCTTATTAGCAGTTTATGCTGCAGCATGTAATCTCATGTGGTAAGTATAAGTGTAATACAAGCATGCAAGCATGATATTGGTGGCTTGTTGAGCAATATGTCTTATAGACATGCCTTGTAAGGCTTAATTGAGTAGCGTGTTTTTGTGGATGTTTACTGGGATGAGGTAAGCCAGTAGAGGGCAGCACGCTTCTAAGCCACAGTGGTCAGTGCTGTTCATTAACACTATGTTAAGGCGTACACCTAGCCTATTTATTTTACGCCAGTGCTGTCTGTCCCAGGTGATCATTTCGAGGGAGCCACGGCTTTGCGTCCAGCCTTTGCCGTTCTCTTTTCCCTAGGCTTTCCGTTGATGTGAGTGATATGGAATAGACGCCTCTTTCTAATCAACTGTGGTCCAGTGACATGAGCAGACATACATTTTGGTTTACCTTATTGTGTCTGGAAGCATGGTTAAAATTTTTTAAATAGTGATTGTAAAAAAATTACGAGTTGGGCCAAAGATTCCACCTCTATTGTTTCATATGAGCTATTTCCATACCACGCTGTGGGGCATACTTATGATAGACGTTAATAAACATGCTCCAGGTTAGAGAACACTGGGAAGAGAGAATCCTCAACACTCTTGAATGCCTCTGTAAGTGCTCAGGGTAGATCTGTCCCCGCTCCCCCCACACCCCTTTTCAGAAATAACTGGGGGCTATTTTGCTTTTCCCTTCAAACATATGGACTAAACCTGCTGTTTTCTTGGCCCTAGGAGAAGCTCATTTTTGCCAAGGTTTATCTTGATCCGTTCTGGCAGCCCGATGTTGTCTCTGGGTGGTAATGAAACAATTACATATGCTCGGAGTAGATATGCAGCTCTAATGAGAAAAATAATAAATACCCTTATCTCTCCATAATCCCCTCCCCACCAGCCTCAAACTCCCCCAAGAATGCAATTCATTTTTTTGTCAAATGCCCCAGCTTCTGTCTGTGTTGCTGTCAGTCATTCTTTTATGTCGCACATGGTTTTAGGGTTTAGTCTTGGGTGTTGTCCGTGGACTCACGCATCACATGTGTGGGGAGGGGGGTCGTGGGGGCTGAAAATGTTTGCTCTCGTTTTTAAGGCGACGGCAGAGGCAGCTGACGGGAGGTTTGCGCTTGAGGGTGAAAGCCAGGCTGTAATCCTATAGAGCGCTTTTCTTGGCTTGTGGCAGCAAAATCGCTTTAGCACGGCAGAAAAAAAAAGAAAAGGGAAAGAAAAACGAGTGATGGTTGTTTTCTCATTTTAGCACACATGCGATTTGTATTGCCGCTGCAGAGATGACACATTGTTCTCCTGGCTATTTAAACCATCAGGTCTGCGTTAGCATCAGACATACCTTTCCTCTTTGCCGACTCCTGCAAAGCTGTAGCTATAAAGGCTGGATTTCTGTTGTGCTGATCAATATATGGTAATTCAAGCTCGCAAGAATGTGAAAGATTAACTTCGGCCTCTGTGTTCCAGACACAAGCGTAGACACGCTTTGCCGGGTTATATCAAGCACTGCTGAGCGTGTTATTTGTGAAGAAGTTGGTGGTGTGGCCAAGCAGTCTGAGATGAGGGTTTAGGTTTCCAACCTCATTGATGGTAAATGTCCAAATCCCAGCAGATACGCAGTCACGCAGTCCAGGTCACTGGAAAAACAACATTGTGTGCAGTTTGCTGTTATGAAAGTCTTTTGAGACTATAGGGGGTACAGCAGCCGTGGGTGTGGGATACAGGTTTAGCATGGAAGAGGGCCCCCCTAGTAGTCATGGGCTGGGAATAAACTTGGTCTAGGTCCACTTGCAACAAAAATCAAGATTCACACATGAACTTCATCTGAGTGCTGACAGCTTCTATGTCCCATGGTCATCTTTCAATGTACAGCAGCAGTTAGGAGAAAATTCCAGAAAACCAATGGTGTTATATATAAATTTGCACCTCTTTTAAACTTTTAAATGTTTTTTCTCCATTCAGTAAAATTGTGGACCTAGTTCATTGTCAGCTCATGTAATATCCATGTCTCCATTACTTTACCTTACATGTACAAGGATTCAAAAGGGTGTTATGGGTAAGAGCTTTAGTATACAACCTTTGAGTCAGGACCCTCATCCCAGTGTATCCTGTTTGCTGTAATTAGCTGTAAGCTACTTGAGGTAATTCATTGTGTAAGCAGCCAAATATAAAGAGGCTCATATATGTTTGTCCGTTCGCATATGTGTGCGTGTGTATATATGAGTGTGTGTGTGTGTGTGTGTGTGTGTATGGGGTCTCCCTTGCAAGGTCGTGTCAGGTAACACAATGCGGTCACAGAACAAACACTGTCTGTTGCCCCGGGGCCAGCTGCTTTTTGGAGCCTAATCATCCCTCTAGTGTCTCTATAGTCCAATTACACACCTGCAAATATGCACAGAATGCGTCATTAAATACCAATGGTTAGCGCGTAACCAGAGCTCGCTTTGATTTTTTTTTTTTTCATTGATAATATTACACTCACAGTCTTTCACTGTCTTCCTCCTTGAGGCAAACAGACTGCTGTGGTCCCCGGGCTGACTGTGTTGTAAAACGCTAAGACCTTTACCTGGAAGGTAGCACGAAGCTAAACGTGGCTTTAGGTGCTGTGTGTCTGCAGGGCTTAAGCTGTGCAGTTGGATGTGGTGCATTCAGCAGGTGGACACAGAGAAGCAAAAGAACTCTATCAGATATATTCATAACCATCAGGCTGTGCTTCCAGTATGTGGAAAGGTTAACCTTTTTTTTTTTTTTTTTACATGCATCGTTGACTTAAAGTTGAGCATTAAAGACCCCCTTGGCATGAAGAACAGAGGCAGACAGGCCCAGGCACAGGCGCACTCAGAAATTTGCATGGAATTCGTGTCCTGAAGGAGAATAAAAAGCCAGTTTAGATCAGAACAGTTTTAATTTCTCATAAGTGTGGTTATGTGTTTAGGTGAGTAGTTACACAGAAAAACTGCTGTAAAAAGTAATGAGACTTAAACACTCAAAAACATTTCAAACACGCTTGAGAAGCGTCGAACATGGATTAAGTAACAGATTTCTGCCTTTCAATAAGAAACATCACAAATGTCAGTTTTTCTAACAATGCTATCTGAATGAGTTTTTCCTGTTCAGATATTTGATTTTCTGCTTACATTTTAATATAATAAAATTATATCTCTCAAAATGATGTTTAGCATTAAAGGAGCCCTGTGGTCTCTGTAACTTGTTGGCGTTCGGAGAAGTGTGACCGACGCTTAGGAGAACTGTTGAAAACGACACCGTGTAGAACTTCTTCTCTGCTGATGTTAGTGCGACTGCTCAACATGTCAGTAAGTTCTCGGTCCGAATCCTGGGCCAGAAGCTTCGTGTTTGAGCACCGAGTTGGCCATGGCTCCAGGTCTGACTTTCTGTGGCGATGTCAGATCCCACCAGCCTTAGATTAGTTCCACTGTTGCTAACCTAACAACTGACTCGAGTTGTTCACTGCCAAGTTCTGCACTGGGAACCCACTGCAACGCCGTACCGTGTCCATCTGTCATATAGGAGCCGTCGTCTGACCCAATCAGGATGGTACTTATGGTTAATGACACCACCCTGAGTTTCAGCTGAACTGTATGAATCTTGTAAAAACAAAACTGGGGGTGGAAGAAAGGACCTTATATCCATAAACTGTACTTACCGAGATCAGAAGTGGTGAGGGCTTGCAAGAAAAAAAAATGCAGTGCCTCACATAACTGCAAATGAAAATTCAAGCACAGGGCTATTTTATATACTGGGGCAAGCTGTTCAGACTGAAAATGGCCGGTGAGTGCAGGTGCACTGAGGTGTCCAAACAGAGAGCCAGGAGGCTGCGAAGCGCGGTTCTGTAAGAGAAAGACTCTTAGTGTTCAGGGAGACAGCTGGTATTAATATCACAGTGCGCTGACTTTTGAGAGCCAATCACACAGAGCAGATTTCATTTGACTTACTATAATGAATCCCATTCATTGAACCATGCGATATGAAACTGGCTCCAGAATTTAAAGGAAAAGTTATTCATTTTGCCTTCCTCACAATGAGCTGTTAAGTGTTTATACTCTCTCTTTTCTTTTGCCCCCTCACTTCCTTGTGCTCTTCCTGGGTCAGAATATATTGCTGATGGAAGGATTCATATGAAGTGTTTTGTGGGAAATGCTTTAAGTCACATTAGAGAGCAAAGTCAAGTTCTGATGCCTGGGTGTGTCCTGGCATTTTAGAGGAAAGAGCTTTGAACATGGAAGGTCATGGTTTGTGATTATAGAATAGCCACACAACAGCTTGCAGTGTATCTTCGGGACGAAGCATGTTTTCTGAGTTATCGAAGTAACCTGAAGTCACTTAGGGTGAAAAAGAAAGCCTCTTGTAGATAAACAGTCCTACAGTATCAGGTGACATGATTGGCTGAGATTAACAGAATTTGACCTGGAGCTGCTGTTTGATTGGGTCACGCCGATGCTCCAGTCAAGCCCCACCCATTCCCAGACCCTCACCTCGCCTCTGTGTCTCCTGTGGCAGATATCCGGGAAACAGCCTTCATCTATGCCATCACGGCGGCGGGTGTGACGCACGCAGTAACGCAGGCATGCAGCATGGGTGAGCTGCTGCAGTGCGGCTGCGAAGCCACCCGCACCCGGGCTCCGCCCAAGCCCCCCTCTGGCGCCAGCACCGACGGAGTCAAGTGGGAGTGGGGAGGCTGCGGGGACGACGTGGAGTTCGGCTATGAGAAGTCTAAGCAGTTCATGGATGCCAAGAGGAAGAAGGGAAGAAGCGACATACGAACGCTCATCGACCTTCACAACAACGAGGCCGGGCGCTTGGTACGGTACAGCCGACTAGCGAGCGCGCGCTATATCATGACATCACATCTCGGCCATGTTCAAGAGCAGCAGTTGTGTTTTTTATGGCGTCCTCCGCGTGCTCATATTTCATTTATATGTGCGTAATTACTCATCCTCTGTTATTTTACAGTCACCGAAGAAGAATGTTTCCAAAACAGTTAGGTAACCCACTGAAAACCACTTCGTTTTTCAACGTAGGCCAGTGTGTTTTATTGCCCGAGCAAATCTTCAGAGATAGTCAAAAACAAATGGCCGTAAAGCACGTGCCGGAAGCCTCTGAAACAGGATAGAGAACTCCTGCTAAAGACCTTAATGCTAGATGCGGAACACGTTAAATTATTTATCACATTAGGTCCTGCTAATGTTCAGAGGGCATGCTGTACCTGTAAATAAACTTCATTTTTACTTCCATTTTTCAAAAGTACAACAGAAAACGCATATTAATCTTTGCAGATTCTCCCCTAGAATCTTTATTAACATCGAAATAACCCAAAAGTCATTTTTCACTAGCACTGTAAATATATTTTTATAGCAGTTGCATATTGGAGACTAGGAAGGATTGAATGTCACGAAACTGTAAAGCCATTTTCCCTCATCAAATTTACACAAATGTTTTTTAACGAATGCTAAAAAAATTAATACAATGAAATATGAAAACTGGAATGGCTTTCTTGTTTTGGGTGAGCCGACAGATAAGTGGCGCGTCAGTCAGTGGAAAGCTAGAGAATGCGTAGCGATGCTCCACGCTTCGTTGCAGCTCTTAATTACACCTAACACTAATAAATTGCCTTGGGCTCACCTTTGTTCACCCTGTGTCAGCATCGCTTAAGCACAGCTTGAGATACTAACATGTGAGTTGGGTGCTCCTCAGCAAGGGGTCAGGCAGAGTGTATGGGCAGGTGTGGGCCTCGTTGATGGAGAAGTGCACATTTGGGTGGATTTGTAACATTTCTCAGATATCTACCACGCACATCCTTTTAGATAATGAGAAAAGTAAATAGTAAGCCCCCATGCATCGTGCAATCATTTAATTAAAATCAGAGGGAAGATAAGGGCGTTGCATTTATCATGGGTTAATTATCGCAGAATGTATGTCTGAATGATCTCTGCCGTCAAGACCTGTGGGTTCTGAGATGGCCAGAGGCAATGGGGGGGGGTAAATTCTTTCAGAATAGCGTCTGCCTTTATCTCGCCAATCTATCTCTGTCTAACTACAGGCGGTGAAGAATTATATGAGGACTGAATGTAAATGTCATGGGCTGTCTGGTTCCTGTACTCTGCGGACCTGCTGGAAAAAGATGCCTCATTTTCGCGAGGTGGGTGACCGCCTTCTGGAAAGATTTAACGGGGCTTTCAAAATGATGGGGGGTAACGACGGCAAGACGCTTATCCCTGTGGGGCAAAACATCAAGCCGCCAGACAAACAGGACCTAATTTACTCTGCCGAGTCGCCAGATTTCTGCCTGCCCAATAGGAAGACGGGCTCTCTGGGAACTCGCGGTCGTACGTGCAACAGCACGGCCTTGGACGTAAGTGGATGTGACCTGCTGTGCTGTGAGCGTGGCTACCGCGACGAGACAGTGGTATTTGAGGAGAACTGCCTCTGCAGGTTCCATTGGTGCTGTGTAGTGCAGTGCAAGAAGTGCTCCGTACGCAAGGAACTGAGTCTCTGCATCTGACGTGGCCTCTAGGAGCCGCGGGAGCAGCCGGAGATCAGGGAGAATGAGTCCGGACGCATTCGGAGCCCTTGCTGAAGGGGAGGGCGTGCAACTCGGGCCTCTGTGAGTCAGACAACGGGGCACACGCATCCGGAACTCTTGAGAAACAAGGGGAGCATCGTTTCAGCTTCCGGAGCTCTACAGGATGGCTTTGTGCACAGACTGCTGATTAACTGAATGGTTTCTGCAATTGGAAAACTCTGGAATGGAAGTGATGAGGGTTGTGGTGTAGTACTTGGAAAAGACAACTGACGGCCAGAATCTAGAACATTGCAGGATGGAGAGGAAGGTGTGAACATTGGGAACGTTACATAGCAATTCAGCGAGTGTCTGCAGCTTCACATTGCAGTGTGAATGTCTGCAAAGGCTCCACATTAAAGCTCTCTCTCTCTGTATATCACACATAGGTCACAAAATGAAGTCTGCCTCTAAAACAATCACTGACCTGCTTCTAGAAAGAAGGGATACTCTTGTTTTGAAAACTCTAGAATATGACTCAGAGGTGGGGGTTGTCTGGCACTTTATACAGCCCCTGCTTATGGGAACAGATGAATAAGCAAGGCAGTATGCCTCATTCCCACATGACAAGGAAGTTGAGGAACGTAATTTGATTGCTGTTATTGACAAAGAGCCATAAGTGTAAGAACAACAAAATGGATAAAGGGCAGCAAAATAGAAATATATGCTCCAATTCTAGTGACCACAAACTCATTCCCAACCTAATACAAAATTGTAGGTACTTATATTCTTTTCCTTTTATTTATATGTTGGTTTCACTAAGACTGCTTATGGTGATAACAGGACAAACGTGCCCAGCTTTGGCCAAAGCACTTTGAATACAAGAGACCGACCAAACCAAGAAAACATTTCTGGAGTATGTAGACATTCATTTTGTTTGCATTACGTACATTTGTTCTGTGAATAGAAAAGAAATTAACCACATTTCAAGACATTCCTTTGTATGAGGTATTAAGATAATACATTATCTTTTGGTTTTCAATTATTTAACGTATGGGGTCTGTATAATGCACTTTTTATTGAAACTTTCCCGTATTTATATATCTTTGTTTTTATGTAGATTGTTGATGTTTAAAAAAACCTGAGTAGCTGCGGAAACAAAGGATTATATTTTGTACAGTTTGAAAAGTCAGACTATAGTTCACTCAAACTATCACATTTTCCCACTGTTCTGATAATATGTATGGGTAGCTACTTTTTAAAAATACTTGTGCTGTACCTAATCTGTTCTGAGATGTCCACCATACGCCGTCTTTTTATAATTAACAGAAAGAGGTTTTTTAGTCACAGTGATCTTAACACAGGTTCATTGTATGTATCATCAATACATTGTTTTCCTACTCCAACTACAGAGAAATGCAGTAATAAAAACGAAGTTGTACATGTGATTTACCTGGTGGTGAGCGTGTCGCATCATACTGAAGGGGCCTGCTTGAGGAACACGGATGTTGTCAATGAGAAACACGTGGAAAAAACACGTTTGTAATGGTAAAAATAATGCACAATGTAAAATTCTGGATTTACCTTGTTTATTTGTAGAACATTCCTGGGTGGAATGCTGAGAGTGTTCTTGTGCCGTTTGTTATATTGGTGACATTGAGAAAAGTAGTTTGTGTAGGTATTCACACACACACACACACACACACGTGTTGATGTAGCAGAACATGTTTGCATATGTGTAACTAGTGCAGAACTCTGCTATATATGACCACGTGTTTGTACAAATACAAGAAGATGAAGATATGTGACACACAAACTACATGTTCCTGTGTAGCTCTCCTCACACAAGTTGTCCCTGAGCCTTCCTGTGTTTATTAACTCTGCCAGAATGATAAGGAAGCACATGAGATTTTGATTATGAATGAATATTATTTTACAGTAATAACAACGATGTTTACATTGCGTGTGCATACACTTGTAGAAACAGGAATTAACTTGACAGAATCAATTTTAAACATTAGTATTCAACTGAAACTGAAGTGTTATGTTGTTTTTTTTTCCTTTATCTGTATAGACTTAAGTGTCGTGTTTTTACATTATATGCATTGCACACAATTGCAGTCACATGTCTGTATGATGTCAGCTGGCAGACACACTTGAGGTGAAGTGCTATAGGTTTTGACTGTAATTCTTGGACTTAATCACACCAGTTAGCCTAGCAGCTCACATGGAAGGACAGAACATTTTGTTTAAACCACATTGCTCTCTCTCTTTCTCTTTCCCCAAGTCATATTTACAAAACTTGTGTCACTTTTTCCTTTCAGTGACCTTAAGCTCAACAGCTAAATGTTATTCTAACGAGCTGTCTAAGGAGAGGGTCAGGGCTGAACAGTGTGTTTAGGTGCTGTTTCTCTAACCTGTTCCATTTTGCAGCTGAACAGAAAATAGGTGTTGTTTTTGAGGGTTTTTTTATGCTGTTGGAAAGACTGCTTATGTATTAGTTTAAGCCTTGCAAGTCAGCACAAGTTAATATTTTCCAGGAATTTGTTCGCTAGAGCTGGCAGCGTGGAAGACACTGATAGGCTACGTAGAGGGTGACAGTGTATATTTCCTGAACACGGAGAGTGCACACAAGTGAGACAGGGGTGACAATAGGAATGGGGGGGGCTACACAGGCCAACATCGAGGCAACTGTGTTACCCCCCCCCCCCCCCAACCCAACCCCCCCAACTCCTTGTATGCTCCTTCACATTCACCCAGGAATGCAGTGTCCTTGGAGGCGTGTCCGTCTGTGCCTGCCCTTCGTTAAGACACACACGACTGTCTTGGATGCCTGCTGTCATAGGAGGATAGCTATCAGCGGGAGACACCCATTTCCTCAGGTCAATCAAAGGCAGAGGAACGCTAATCGAGTGCCGTTATCAGAGATCCGGTGTGTAACACCTCCACTGTGAGGAGTGAGCTTCCCCCTTATTCTTTGAGAGGAAGCAGCATACTTTGGCGCTCTCTGGCTAGGCGCGTGTTGTCCCGAGCCATTTTTCTGGATCAATATGCGTGACATCGCTCTGTCTTCACACGGCCTCGTAACATGTTTCAATCTGCGCTTGTCCAATTCGGAACACCGCAGTCGCATGTCTTGTCATAGTCAGATGGGTTTAATCCACTCTCTCTGAGCCAATCAGGTGTTAGGGTTTAAGTTTTTTTTTTTTTTTAACCACAGCCTTGTCCCGAGGCTGCCTACTGGAGACGGCTCACAAGCCTGTCTCAATCAGAGACAAGCAATTAAACAGGGAAAGACAGAGAAAAGGAGTGAGGGAGGCAAGGAGGGAGGGAGGGAGAGCAGAACTATGAGACAAGTGCCGGAGGTAATTCAATACCACAGTGTACGCCCAGTTCTGACAACCAGTATTTATCCAAAACGAGGTGCTTACTCTGTGTAAGGCTCTTCATGAAGCTCTTTCTGCATTTAAATCCTTCAATTCAGGGAATGATTGTCTGAAGTTTGAGGTTTATCTGAGGGCTCATCATTTAATTGTAACCCACAAAGGATAAACTCCACTCTGGCAGCATTTAAGTGGCTGAGATGGATCAGTCAAACATACTTGCTTCAGGTTCCTGGGAATGGATTTTGGGAGGAGTATATGGGACTTGAAACCTTTGAGAAAAATGGCATCTTAAAAATCACACACACTTATCAAGTAGCGTAAACAAAGTGTTGTACGTCTGCTGACTGGTACCTATCATCAGTGTCACAGTAGAAAATTAGTGTGGTGTGATTTGAGATGATTGTTCCAAATCATAGGTTGTGCACCATGTGCAACATTCTGCGTGCACATTACACGAAGCTACACCCTGCAAGTATGGCACTAGGAAGTGCGTTTGATCCAAATTTTTTACGACATCTGGGCCACACAGCCTGACCGCCTTTTCTTTTCTCAGCACAAGATGGCGCTGTTTAAGTGTCTTTGCAAAATCCGTCTCTCTTGGCGGAAAGTTGAGCTGGTTCCATCATAAACAGCAAACAGAGTGACAGTATATGAGCATTCACAGGTAAATGCGCTGTTTCCTCCACTGCATGAGTATCCCGGTCAGCAGTCTACAATTTATTTTATAATTCCAGTGTTGGCGCCAGAACCCTGGATGGGTGTTCATGTATCACTCTGCACTGTTGTCCAGATGCATTTCTAAACTGACCTCTCTCTGACAGTACCTCCTCCCTTATCTTGACCTTCATCTAATCTGACCTGAAACTGTCTTGCACGAGGCTTTTAAATAGGAGTAAGAAGCGTAACATCTCACCAGATGATTATCTGTGACTTCCATTCACCCTTTTCTTTCCAAACACTCTTCTCTTGCCTTCAACTTCAGGGACTCATGCAGCTTAATACTTGGCTCTTAATCAAAAGCAAAAAGTCTTGCTTTTAGTTGTATCTTTATTTCTCAGGAAGCCTTTTCGTCGGTGGAAGTTACTCACAACGGTGTCAGTGTTTCACGACTATGTGTAAGAAGAACATTAAGACTGGGCCATGCACATGCAGCAAAACATTTGTAGGCCTCTCGTGATGTAACTTCACAGTCTGTTACCTGTGCCTACACACGTATAGCACGTTAGAGCCAAAGGTGCAGTCAGCGTACCCTTCTCCCGCCTTAGAATCTACTTTTGAGTCACGTCTTAGTAAAGTGTCTCTGTGTTACGAAAAAGTTGGTGAAGAGTGATGGCCAAACCATGCTCCAAGAAATAAATGAAGTGGTGAAAAAAGTGTTTACCTCTAGGGTCTTGGGTGTCGGTAAGTATTAAACTCAGACCTGCTTGGTATGACATGGTATAAAACCACAGATCTGCAACCAAAAACTAGAGCCCAGCTGTGGGATCGCTATGTTTTGTACCGTCCAGAAGGGGGAGCCCAAGCTTTCAAAATGCATTATCCAGTTCTGCTACGCTGATCTGCTTGATACAACTGCCTCCCCCCACCACCACCACCACCACCACCACCACAACTACCAGTGGCACTAAAACAGTCTGAAAGTTATATGCCAAATTCATATAAGATCATGGTAAAATAATTTAAGGTTAAGGCAAAACTAAGTATCACATTTAATGATGCACTTCAATCACTCACACTGAACGATGCAGTAAATCTTAAAAAAAAGAGAAACCCCAACACCTACTACTTAACTACTTTTTACTTTTTAAAACATGTGAAATGTATATTTAAAACCACAAAATATAAAACAGCAAAATAAATAGCCAATCCACGCTCTCCAAATTCGTGTACAAATTTGTCCAGGTAACATTTGTCTTCTGCCTTTCATTTACTCCTTTGGCCTGAAGAAACCGCATCTGGGTCATGGTCTTGATTACATAAACATGGTAAGACCAACCCTTTTAAAAGTCAAATAAAACAAAGGTGTTAAACAGACTCTGCAGGCACCAGTGTGACGTGTAGAATAGCTTTCAACCTCCAGTTTAAAGAAGATTGAATAAAGCCTTTTAAACTTTAAATCCTATCTAACCTCATTTTGACTCCCCTAACCTGCTCAGATTGACCCCAGTTCATGCTTTTCATGCTCATAAGTATGCAAAAAAGTATGGACTTGCACCCTTCCTATTGGACACTAGAGGCAGAAGCCCTTTTGCTCAAGTCGAAGGCCAAAATCTCAAGTAAATAAACAAGGTGGAACAAAGAACAGACAGCAGAGTTCTGCCTCATTTCAGAAAGCTTTTGACAATTTCACAAAAAGGAAAACAATACTTCGCATTTTTTGTACAGCCAGTCGAGAAAAGGTAGCGTTTTGTGTGGTGCAGTTATAATTTCCCAGAAGACAAACGATTGTTGCCCTTTTTACGACCTGTTTTGGCCAAAATTTTTCTCATTTTTTTTTATATGTGGTTTGCCTCATATTACTTATTGGAGTAAAAGTATCAAAATAACTTGAATACTACATTTTTTTTATGAATACATATGAATGAAAGTACAAAAGTGGACCTAATAGGACACTTCATGCGTAAAAACATATGTCTACAGATGACCACATCTTGGTAGATGCCGGTGTGCTTCAGTAATATTTGACTCTTCAATTTTTCACGTGTAATGTTAAAAATTGTTTTTCTGTGATCATCTTCAGCAACATAGATCTGCTAAATCTCCCTCTCTCATTTCTCATGTGTTTTCACGAGTTTCCAGTGACGAGTATATGATTTAAAATGTCAGCCCGTGTTGCCTTTTTACTTTCTTTGCAGTGTGAGGTTCCTCTCAAACAGACCCGTGTAGTTGCTTGTCAGAGAGTGTTTTGAGCAGCAGAAACACAGCTGCTCCACTTCTGCTACTTTTGCCTTATTTCTCATTCAGATTCACAGAAAGGTGAACTTAGCATGAACTTAAGCTTCTGTAATAGCTCAGCTTTCTGTTGTTTACAGGTCTGTGTTCAGGTTAGGAAACATGCAGTTTAAAATGTGATCCCTCTAAAGACTATCAAATAACTGTCCACTGAACACACTGATGTCCAATATATTGGTTTAAATGCATCAAACAAATGCAACAAGATTGAAAATTTTCAGGTTATAAATAGCACAAAACAGTGAGTTTTAGCATTGTTTATCACACCACTGTGTAAACTGTTTAGCTGTTACTCTACAAAGCAGAAAAGAAAACCTCAAAAACACCTTTTAAATTTATGCATATCAATCAAATGGTTAGAAAAACTGATTTACCTAAATAAGGTAAAGCATAAAATGGTTTATTCTGTCATTACTTTGTAACCTATATTAACTACACACAAGAATGCACAATCTCAAGCACACACACACACACACACACACACACACACACACACACACACACACACACAGTAGTAAAATAGTAATATGTTTTGGTTATGGGCAACATTAGTAAGAAAACATTATGCTCACTGTTTTGAAATGGTTGTTTTAGAAACTTTGAACTTAATTAGGAAAGAGTTTGTTGGAAAATCATATAATTTCTTGTAAGTACAAAATTTGTTCAAAGAATGTACTTCATATGCACAGAGCTCCCTTAAAGAATTTCAACCCCAAGGCAATTGTAATTTTGGTCAGAAAGGTGTTTTCCCCAGACAGGAAGAAAAAATGTCTGCAGCCCACTAATCCTAGTAATAACCAGGTGACCAAAAATTAATATGACATGTTAAAACTATCCTTGTGTCTGACATATTCATATAAAATAAATATTAATTTTTCCAAAGAACAGCTAATTCTAATAATGGCTACTATGTGAAGGAAAAACACAGAATAAAGGACAACTCCAAAATCAATGGTATATGCACCCTGACAAGGGTACAGGTTTGATTTCAACTTTGCTAAGGACAAAATCAGGCCCTGATCCCAAAGGTCAAAAAAGTTTGGAGATTGCTAAAATCATTGGTAAGGACAATTCAGAACTCCAAAACTATTGGTAGGGACACGTCCCTAAAGTCCATTCCTAAATATATGCCCTTGCATCCTGAATTGCAGACTGATTATATTTCCACTATAAACAGCTGAACAAGAAACAGTTCAGAACTGGCATGGGGGAGTTTTAATGAGACCTGCTCTCCACTCTTGACCACAGGTTGCATGTTACCACGTCCCACTCCAGAGGCGCACCTCATTCATGACCTTCTTTTAGGATTTGGTGTATGAAGTCAACTAACCTTGACAGCGATGTGAACTTGGTAAAGGGCCACAGGGTGAGAAATGGTGATCAATGTCTGATTGCGATGGAATTTGTCACCTACGGTGTATTTTTAGTGTGTGCGGGTCGCTCATGTGTTCCAGTGGATTAGTGCTCACCTGTTCTGTGATCTCTAGCCTGCTGCCCAGAATTAATGTGGCCTCTTTTTATATCACAAAATGATTGCAACAGAATGTATGCAGTACATACATTGCCATATTTTTTCACTTTTATGTTTTATGTATAAAATTATAATTATTCAATTTAATATTAAAATTATATATATTCAGATTCAGTCCGGTCTAGAAAGAGGACTGCCGTGCATATCCCAGAAGATTTTGTGGATAAGTTAGGGTACATAATGTCCTTTGCAGGGAATTAACACATGTACACACACGATGACCAAGGGCACACTGTCAGTCTTTAACAACATGCTTTTGGACTGTGGGTGCGAACCAAAAGAAACTTATGTGTTCTGTATTGAGACTTATACTTTTTTTTTATTATTTGAAAGGACAATATTGCCTTTAGCGCCATTGAAAATGAGAAAAAAATAACCTCAAAATTTTCACTGAACACCCAGATGTGTTTGTGATTGACGGCATTTAAATTCATGCGCACGGTGTTGATAAAAGGGTTAATCCTCAATTTGCCTAGTTTACTGTAGTCGTCATTACTGAGAAGTGTTGTCAGGGGCGCCGCTAAAGATGTTGGGCCCATGAAAGATTATCATGTTATGTTCTCATTTTTAGGGACACTGTCAGCCATGGACCCTTGGAATCGTCCTAGGTTTCCACCCCTCTAATGTGCCCCTGGTTGCACTCCTGTGTTAAACGCATCACGCATCTGAGCTGTTTAGCTTTATGAGTAATACTGTGGATGTACGTATTAGAGTTCTTTTTGGAACGATATTTAACCGTCCTTTTGTGTGGCGTTAATGAAGGAGAAAGTTTCGAGGCACGCAAGTACTTTGATGTTGGCTGCGAAATCTATGTACATACGAGCCGCGCGGGTGTTTGAATAGGGTAATTACTAAGGGTAAGCACCTCAATAACTGGAATCAGCTTCGGCCCCGGGCTTCGGTCCTGTGACAAAAGTTGTCAAAATGTACAGTTTGAAAACTAAAGTCTTACTACAAATAATCTGTGCATGCAGAGTGCAAGGTGTCTAGATTTTAATATATGATGTTTGACATTCTAATATCGAAAATAATCAAGGATTTTTGAGTGTTTTCTGTCTGAAAGGCAAGAATTGTATAACTAGTCCATTCCCACACCCTTGGGGCAACTTTGATGTGAAAGGCGTTATATAAAAATTAATCGAAGTGAAGTGATTGTCACGAGAAATTTTTAAACCAGTTTTTTTTTTTTTTTTTTTTTTTTTTTGCAATTCATTTCCAAATTGTCAGATGTGTACGTACAGTACAATCATTTGTGAAATAATGTAGGTTGTCCTTTTAATTTTCCCTTACAAGTCGTTTCCGGTAGAATGCATAGAATAAAATGTATGCAAATTAAACACAAAAATAGTTACAAAACAGTTTAAGCGATATTCTTAATGTATTAAATATTTAACGTTTTATGGTTAATAGTCCCATAAAACATAAATGAAATTGCTACATTATTTCATTAAGACAGATAAATCAGTGATCACAGTTCTGTGCTCATCTTACATGTCATCCAGTGTGTCACGTATATAAAACGTGCGACCATACAGACATGACAGATTCCAGTTTTCGCATGAACGAGAGGGAGTTTTATCAAAGCACATGCAAATGTTTACCTGACGTAAAAACTGGGCTGGCGAAGTGTTAAGTGGTACAGTTAGAAAGCTGTCGGGACAAGCAGAACATCACAGCGCAGCTTGGCTGGAGGCTGCGCAGCTCGGGACGGCGCGTCAGTATCCCAGTATGCTCACATCGCGACTTTTCATTCATTCCGTTTCATTTCACTCACTCCACTACGTTACCTTGAGAAGTTGTAAATAGGAACTTGAAAGTCTTGTGACTAGTCAGCGTGGTATCGCTCCAAGGTTTTGGCTTTTCCCATCTTCCTTGTTTCAATGGCACAGCAATGATGGACTTTGTGAATTGATTTGGAGCTGTCCTGTCCGGAACTTGCAAGGCAAACTTTTCCCTGAAAAAGCTGTCAGCTCTACCAGAAAAGATAACAGTCGTACAAGGCGTTGACGTGTTATCTAGGGCAGGACTAAGAATGGATTTTGTGATATTACATCTAATCATGTTCCTGGCTTTCCTTACGCAGTGGTAAGTTAATGAATAAACGAAAATTTATTTCTGTTTTCAGGTTCATAAAATAATATGTGTAGAATCTCAAAATAAACAATTGTTCTGATAATCAGTTTTGTAATCCAGGTTTTGCAGTATACTTTACTGTGCTAATTTCAATCGATTAACAGATTATTAAACCAGTGACTATTTACATAAGTAACGTAAAATATGAGCTCTTTGGTACTTTAAAGCATAGTTTTTCAAACAAAAATATTTTTGATTTTGATATTTTTGAAAAAGTCCAATCTTTAATTTTCAAAAATCGTGAATTGTTACTATAAATTTGTATTGCATTAACTGACTCTATTTAATAAATATACTTCTATTATAAATACCTATAGATAAACTTTAATGTGTCTTATATTCTTTGCAGCTGGTTTTAACACCTCATTGTCGGAAATTGAAATATAACAATATTATAACATTATGAGTTTTGATGTGTTAAAAAGTGTTTTCAGTTTGGTGTTTATTTACATTGTTTTACTTATGTCTACACACAAGTTAGCACTAATGCTCACTGTAGTAGCACTTACTGTATCAATGATATGAGCTACAGCTACTGGTCACACTGTTTACATTTACTTTATACAAAGTTTACTAAACATTTGTTTGTATTCATGTGTCAGTTCATTGAAGTGTAATTGAGCAAGCGAGGTTTTGCGTCACATATAATCATGATGTTTCCTTCATCTACATCAAGTTCATTCTTTTGTGTTTCTACTTTTCTAGTCAGGAGGTGGATGACAGGTGGAAACATGTTAAGATCAGCCACTGTGTGTTTCAGGACAGACTCCAATGAGATTCTGGGGCTGAAGATTCCAGTGGATCCAATTCTGAACGCCAACACGGTGTGTTTGACCCTTCCGGGGTTGACACGGCAACAGCTGGACGTGTGCATGCGGAACCCCGACGTCACTGCCTCTGCCATTCAGGGAGTACAGATTGCCATCCATGAGTGCCAGCACCAGTTCCGTGGCCATCGCTGGAACTGCTCCAGCCTGGAGACCAGGAACAAAATCCCATATGACAGTGTCGTTTTCAACAGAGGTAAGACATTTTGCAAAGCAGTCTGCACCCTAGGCAAAACATCAGCAGGCTACTTAATTGAATGTTTCCTAAAAGTTAAGGATCCAGTGGGGATACTCCCGTTGTACCTTTGAGTAAATGCACTTTTTGAATCAAGTACAAATTTCCAGCTATAATCTTCTGTATAACGCTATGTAATAAAAAGCATCTACGGCATTAATTGTGTTTAAAAATAAGGAGGTTAGGTAATGATCAAATATTAGCAGATTAATGTTGACGACTTTACTAAAAATACATTAATGCATGGCTCTAAAACAAGTGTGCTCGGTCCTGGTTTGGGTTTCTTAGTGGTCATTAACTTTTGCATTCTGCCGGACAGGAGCTACATCCTCTTTCCCCATTGCTACAAGCAATCCACAAAAGTGAGCCGCGGTCAATAGTTACGTGCAAAAGAGTCACGTTCTTGTCTCTGAGCAGGGGGAAAAGTTGTCAGGCCACGTTTGTGTGAGTCCACTGAGCTGACGTGGACTTGCAGAAGCGTTCAGATGCATGGACGCTGCATTCTCCAGACCGCCTTGTGCCCTCGCTTCTTGCCTTTGCGGCTGTTGAGAATTTGCTTTCAGCACTTTCCCAACTCTCAGCGGCACGAAGCAGAAAACCTGTTCCGTTGGTTTTCTGTAACCCAAAGTGACAGTTTTCTTCAATCTTTAATTCATTTTCCCACTTCCTTGGCCATCAGCTCATCCGGGCGTGTCTCTCACTTTAAATTATTTCTTAGATTGATTTGTTCCAGGTCTGCCATCTAGGATAGCTTTTCCATGTTCGTGTCTCAGGGCTGCTTTTAAGTGCCATCTACCCCCCCCCCCCCCATGATGATATGACAAGGGGATAAAAATGGAGAGGCTTCTTCGTCTACTTATGTGTAGGTCTGAGTGTGTGTTTGCAAGGCTGCATCCCAGCCCCCATCGCTACAGAAACTGGTCCATTTTTTCCACTTTCCAAAGAGATCACTGTTCCAATTGATTGATATTATTAGTACACAGAGGTGACTATATATGTTTCTGTGTGTGTGTGTGTGTGTGTGTGTGTGTGTGTGTGTGTGCGTGCGTGCATGCATGTTCTTTTGTTGGATAGGTGGTTATGAAGTGGCAGTTTGTTGTGGGTGGTGTATATTTCAGATACTTCTGATCCCATTGTTAAGACCAAACTAAAGGTTATTCTGCCCTCAAGGCTAGCTGACACAACTGTTTCTTTTTTTGTTACAGAGGATTCCAGTCACAATCTACTTCACACTTTATTTACCTATTTCATGATCATAAATCATGTATTTTCTCTAAGCTGGACAGAAAGGAAGACATAGGTGAGGTGAGGCCTCATTCAGAGGTCTACTAAAACAAGTTTCAATCTGTAGGCAGAATGTAAAGGCTGGCCCACTTCCCAATCAGCAGAGTCATGACCAGTTTGTAACTTGTTTAACTTAGCTGTCTTTTGGGCTATGAAAACTAATTCCAGTGTAGGTTTATATAACAGTATGGTGGCACACATCCAAATACAGGTTTACATGACAGTCTTAAAGTCAACAGTGAACACAAATATTTCAAAATACATTCAGTTTAAGCATTGAATGTACAAACGTTTTTGTCTGAAATAGCAGACTGACTATAGTCTTCTGATATGTAATTTTTCACCTTTATTCATATTTCAAAATCAAATCCCAGAAGAACTGTTGAATTCATACTCTTAGGTATAAAACAACTGAAGAATTGAATGTCGTACAAATCCAAGAAAAACTGAAATTTGGTGACAGTTCCAGGAAATAAACTCTTTAGCCCTAAACTGAACTTGTCATATAATCAAATTTCTTATTTAATACTGACAGAAAGTTACAATGAAATGTGTTTTTTTCACTCCTTCATTTCCTGAATAATTTGCTTTCATTCAAATGTTTTCTACCTCAGACATGCTCAAGAGCCTGTGTTGTGTATTGAGGCTTTCAGACTCACTCAGCAGGTTTTCTTGATTACTCCTTCTGTCCATGAAACAAACTGAGAAATGCTGCTTTTATGATCCTTTGGTTTATTAATGTTTAAGGGTATGATCTTTGACCAGAACTCAGGAGAACACAACCACTTGTGGCTGTTCTTTGTTAACTTCGAAAAATAAGGGATGCAATACACTGGAATACTCCCCTAGGTCCATTAAATTTTTGGCTGCTTTATAGGTGTATGTCAACAAAGAAGTGTTATAACACTTATCAAACCCAGTTATCATATGTTCTAATTGGATTAAGCAGCATGACCGAGTCCATATGCTATGTCATACCAGCAGCATAATGAGCACGCTCTGTTCTAAATAGGACAGACCCAGATGATCGGTGCCGAAGGCCGTTCCGGGTCTGATTACATCAGTCCAAACGTCTGCACTCAGTAGCTAGATTAATTGTAAACATGTTGGAGCATACATGCTGTTAATCACCTCAGCTGCTCGAGAGCAAATTGACGGAGGGAGTGGCAATGATTTTCCCGCCTATTGTGCACGATGCCATGTAATTTATACTCACTGACTGATCTGTGTGCTGGAGGACGCTGAGTGCGTGGTGAGGGCATGTTTAACGTTTGCTGCTGAGACCTCATGCATGCTCCTCTCACCTGGGTTTTAGATGGTGCAGGCAGGAGAATAAATGTATCTAATGGACATGGACTAGTTTTAAGATAATAATCAGTTTGGTTTACAAATCGTGCAAAGTCAATCCAGAGTGAAACTATTTTAAAAATGTTACCAGTGATTCTTTGGTGAAAGCCATTTTGCTTCTTTGTGCGATCCTGTGGTGACACCTACTCTGTCTAAAGTGCCTCTTCCTTCCTTTCGGACCAGGTTTCAGGGAGAGCGCATTCGCGTATGCCATCGCGGCAGCGGGTGTTGTGCATGCTGTCTCCAACGCCTGCGCCCTGGGCAAGCTGAAGGCGTGCGGCTGCGACGAGAAGCGCCGCGGCGACGAGGAGGCCTTCCGGATCAAGCTGAACCGCCTGCAGCTGGAGGCCATTCACCGGGGCAAGGGCATGGTGCACGGCGTTATGGAGCACTTCCCGGCCGATGCCCCGGGGCCCCAGGACTCCTGGGAGTGGGGCGGATGCAGCCCAGACGTGGAGTTTGGGGAAAAGTTCTCCCGGGACTTCCTGGACTCCCGTGAGAGGCACAAAGACATACACGCCAAGATGAGGCTTCATAACAACAGAGTGGGAAGGCAGGTGGGTTGAGGTTCTAAACAGTGATGTACTGAGAACACTGGTGTGGAGGTCAGGTCCAGATGACTGAGCAGAAGGCAAAAAAGAGGCTTCAGGACAACACCTTGAAAATAAAAACATTTGTCTTGATTTGGCTTATTGTAAAAATCTTATAAATTCAAGAAATACCGTTAAACAGACATGTTTATAATGTTTTGAACTGCTTTAAAGATTGATTTAGTCAGATAGCAGCCCGTGATAATGTAAGCTTAAGCAACTGTGCACTTGCAAATTATGTATGGCCAATTTAATGTCCTCTTCACCCATATGGCAGTTGCCTGATACACTGGAACAATGCATGGAAACCTCCGCTCATGTTCAGCGTTTTGCTTCGCTCTTAATAGGGGCCATTAAACAGTTTGGGCTGTGGCATCACAGGCACGAACGTGCCTTTACGAAAGGATGTCCGAGGGGCTTCCTGGCCCACGGAAGCTGTAAACACACCATTTGAAGTGGTTTTGTTCTGTATGCTTGAATTGAACTGACTGGGTAGTAAAATGGAGATGAGATAGAGTACGAAGGCCACAGGTGGGGCAGAAGCCCACTGGATTATTTAGGAGTAGCAGAAGGAAATTAATTTACAATGGTGCAGTCTGGCTTGAAAGGCAGTGGTGAGTGTAAATAGAAAATGCCATCGATTCTGTTGTGGGTGAAGCACTTCTCAGGGCACTAGAAGAGTTTGAGTTTAAGGCTGCAGCTCCAGTGATGGGGATCAGCCCTTGATTGCTAGCAGATCTCAGGACACCAATCAAGCAGCCAATTTTCTACTACCTTCTTCAAATACTTTTGGACTTTGCATTTTTTCTTACCGGTTTAATTCTGGTCTTCTTGATTAATCAGAGAAAATGGAAATGATGAAGGCAAGACAAAGCCCAAGTGATAACGTTACAGCGGTGTTTCATCTTGCTGGATGGAGATTATGGCAGGATGCTTTTCTTCTGAGTGTAGATGAGCAGTAACTTGCAATGAAACACTGTTTTAGTCAACATTTAAATAGTCCAGTGAGGCATTCCTGTGGTCTTAAAGTACCTCTTGAAAGTTTACCAGTTTGCATTACTTTTTCTGAAATGTATAAACCATCCATAGACCCATTCTCATCATGAATGATAAAGCAGCGTCCTTCACTAATAATATAAAAAGGTTTTTATCATAGTTATAAATTGTATTCACCTGAATATATTTATTATACCTAATATGATGTTGATATTAATTATCAAATAGTCAAAGATCCAGTAGAATGTTTTAAAGTAAATGCAGTTCTCTTTCATTTACTGACCAGTACATTGCTGACCTGCTATTAAGTGAATGTTTTATAACACCTTACAATGACAATGAATAATCACAACTGTGCCCCCACATCAAATTGTCCATGGCCAAGTAAGCAATTTGCACAAACCGCTAAGGTTTTAATGTTGTCTGTCTGTGAGGTAGTCAGAAATGACACGCTGTTAGACTGTGCTGCCATTTAGGCTGACACGAACCCTGCCCGTCTTTATTCATTAACTGTGGGAAAAGTGCATTGGCTGTTGTAACCAGAGGCCATTTCACAGAAGTGGTGCATGACAAATTTCCAAATTACAGGGTAATAGGTTGGGTATATATTTGTTTGCTCTCACTGTAGCGGTGAAATTCTGTTAAATTCTTCTAAATTCCTTCCTGAAATGACGTTTCGGAAATACACTGCAAAGTATTATTTCTCCTTCGATTTTCTTAATTTGCAATACTACAAATATAAGATCGTGCATCAGGTCATTGTTTGGAATGATAGTCCCCTGCTCGTCTGCGGCTGTTAATTATTTCAAAGCTCTCTTTTCAATGACATCTCCAATTGACATAAATTAATGCAAGTGAAGGAATACAATGACTTTAGTCAACACCCCCTTCCCTCAGAAAGGCAGTTCAGCTTGATCCCTTCCAGGTAAGATTTCATAGAATACATTACATCCACCTCCACTGCATACCCCCCCCCCCTCCCCGGTGCCCCAAAGGACACTTCAGTGGGGTATACATGTCATTTCATGCCCACCCCCTGCTTCTCACGGCACTCAGTCTTGTCAAAAGCTCTAATTAGTGGCTCTTGGCTGTGTGGAAACAGATGTTTAAAGCCAGCAGAAGACCTGGGACATCAAACACATCGGAAAGTAGAAAGAGATCCGCCTTCCTTCCTCCTGTTCAGCTTCAGTGCAGGTCTATCAGGAGGACGAAGCAATGAGCTGGAGAAATTATTCCTTATGATTAAACGACAGGGCAAAAAACTGATCAGATACTGTGTGTGTGTGTGTGTGTGTGCGTGCGTGCGTGCGTGTGTGTGTGTGTGTGTGTGTGTGTGTAGCTTTATAAGTGTGCATGTGTTTGTGTACAGGTTGTGTGTGGCTGTGTGTGTATTGTTATCTTTTGCAGAAAACAAGACCTCTTTTTAAAAACCTGATTTTTAAAAATCGCATTTATTAATCTGCCTAGTACATCAGAAAAGCACTGCCATATTCCCATCTTGCCGATTTTTGCTGTAAAATTGAAGTCAAACAAATACTTTTTTTTCCATAATGATCATGAATGAACTGTAAAAACTAATTGTACGTATTTTTTTTTTTTTACTAACTTCATTGGATTGCTTTAGCCACAGCTACCCTGACCACAGAGTTCAGGGGTACTCACAGTGCCATTTGTCTTGCATGTTCAGAAGCACCCATGGAAGGTACACTGGTAGTAAGGGAGAGAGAAAAACAATCTTCAAAAATCAGTGTGTACGCTGGCAGGGTCTGGTTAGTCTCACCTCCCACTCATCGCCTGACAGGCTTCAATCGGGACAAGCCAGCCACGGGCTGACAGCTCCCAGTAATTCTGCTGACTGTGAGGTCCAAAGGCACGTTTCACACAGTACGTACAGGTTATTGGCATGTGGCAGATTTACTGCTTAATTCAGTGTATTTTATATGTAATGAGAGATTGAATAGCTTGAATAGACCAGGTATCTGCGAGTAAAAAAAAAAAAATCATACCATTCTTTTATACATCCATCCTCTCTATCGCTTATCCAGTTCAGGGTCACAGGAAGCCTGGAGCCCATTCGAGGGCACAGGGAGCAGGGCAGGGGACACCCTGGGCAGGACGCTCTTTATTTACTTATTTATTTATTTATTTAATGGACAGATAATTCACCCCATCTAAACTTTAGCAGCCCTATATGTGTCTGAGGAGCTATATGTAGTATTTCAAGTCCATATGGAAAATTCTAATTGGAGGAGATTTAGGTAGACTGCAGTGCTCACCTGAACTTCAGATCAGAGACGCTTCACGTTCAACTGTCGCCCAGAATGGCAGCATCATTAGAAACACCCTCTAACATGGATGTGTCTTGGAGAGCTGTAGCACTTCCTGTTTGTGTAGCTTGGAGCACATGTGGGTCCCCATGCAGAGAACCTGTAATGGGTGCACTGAGCATCACGCAGAATAATAAATGAGCAATCTGTGGAACGAGCTTTAACCGACCCTCACTGGTGAGCCAGTCCTCGCCTGGTTGACGACTTCTGTAATTGCGTGCTCCCGTATAACCGCACTCTCGTGTCGTGTTTGACTCACAGAAGCGACGCAGACATTTAGTACCGTTTATAACACCGAAGCCTGTTTATTTGCTTTGAAATTGGATCTTTTGAAGACTTTTAACTGTTTTTGCATTAAAACGGTCTTTGAAGTTCTTAAAAGTTACTTGCATGGCAACCAAGCAGAGATTTATTTATAAAGCCAACAAGAGTTACGTTCTATTACAGACACGTTGCAACTATTAAGAGATGTTTAATAATGCCCTGGGGCAGGAGTATCCCTGAAAGCCCTAAAAGCCGTGTTGCATTACAAAACCGTGCCAACAGTTAACACAAATGCAAGTATTATGTATGTACTACCTTAAAGGCTGTGTAATGTCATGAAATTTTTGGTTATCATAAGTAATGTTTTAACTTATTTAATAAGGTAAATTTTTTGAGGTTTGTTTCATAGTCTTAGCACAGCACTAGAGACTACCCAGAAGAGGTGGTGTTGGATCTCATAATAATGCACAGCCCATACACCAAATGTGCCACCAATATGTTGTTTGATCTCCGTCTGGTGCCACTTTATAGAGGAGCCTGTTCCACTGTTTCCCAATTAGAACCTGCCAGATGTTTGCTCGCAACAGCTCTGACAACAGATATTGAATAGTTACTGTGAAGCATGCCGCCACTTTCAGAAGCAGAGTTAGGTCTAACTTACATACACATTGTTTTTAACGTGGATCGACATCTCTACATCTGCCTGAGATGGGTACATTTTTACCTGGGTTATTTTAGTTTAGTACAGTCAATTCAATGAGAAAATGAGTCATTAAGATACAGTTAAGATAGAGTCCCAGGAAGCTCTATATGAGTCCCCTGGTGTCTCAACAGGTAGAACATCAGGCTGGCATGCAGAAGCCTCCTGTGCTCCAATCCCAGCCCAGCTGCCTTCAGCATCCTTGAGTATGATGCTCAGCGACAGCTCACCAGGTGCTGAATAATGACTGTCCACTGCTCCCCCAGGGGGATGGGCCAAATGCAAAGAACCAATATCGCTGTAACATGTATGTAAGATGTAAGTTGCTTTGGATAAGTGTCTGCTAAATGAATAACTCCAATGTTTCCATGTACGCATTTTATTACAAGATCACTTTCTCCATTACAAACAAAAGCTATGGACGTGTTTCATTTCATCTCAAAGACATTGAAGTTAACCTGCTCTGCACCATCAAGTGTTTGAGATTATACAGAAACAAGTGAGTGTTTCATTAATGTTGTTAGTGTGTACTTGAAAAGACGTAGCTGACTTACATCATGACTATATCCCAGCATCTTTGTTTACTGCTAGCCTCCAAGCTCCAGTTCCAACAAGGAATCGCCACATTGCATCCATCCAGTTCATCTCAGTTAGTGGGTCCTGCTAACTGTGTGCAGTGCATGCTGGGTCGTACATATTGTCACATTGTGTCCCAGTTTTTGTCAGTCTCTGCTATCTGCTTTCTGAGGCTTCGGCACTGATGCTCGTGACCTCTGGCTGTCCTCCCTGTACTTCTGCCTTTACATAAGACTTTAAATGACACATCAGGTAGAAGCTCTGTGCCATTGTGAAGAAAGTCATTTGCATTTTATATTTGCATAAATCATAAAGAGCCCTTGGAGCTCCCTTAAGAAAGGTGCAGTTCTGAAGATCCTGAAGAATTATCTCACCACCCTTTGATGTTCCTCTGACTTCTCCAATATGAAATTGCCATATCTTCTGTGGATTCCTATTGCCCACATTTTTATTGTACAGTGTCTATGGGCTCATCATAATCTCATTAATTTTCTCTTAATATTATTATAGAAAATTGGTTATTTTACGTAACCCCTGGCAAAAACACACTTTATGGACCAGTTTAACAGAATTAAGTGTGTCTTAGGATCTTTAACATGAATCCTTAGATCTTTATGATTAAACATGTTTTCAAACAAAGGGCACATTGCAGGTAATGAAACATTGCTGGATAGTATAATTGTTTTAATTGGCAGTTCAGTGTAAGTAAAGGTGGACAGTGAACATGGTATATTCTGGAAAAGCTTTATAGAAAATCTGGTGCTTTATGTTTGGTTTAGAGTTGTCTGGGAAAGTATGTTGCCATTAGAACGAGGTTGCTGACATCATAGGCCAGAAAATATATATAGGATGGAAGTGGTGTAGTGAAATGAGGTGATTAAGCCCACAGACATTTCTGTAGTTTTTCCTGTGCTCTTGTAAACGTCTCTTTGACTAACCTCAGGTGGGTAGGGATGTTTTTAAAACTTCCATTTTAGACGTGTATTGAGGTATGCTCACATGTTGGTCGTGACATGGCTTTTGTTTATGCTTGAACAGGTTTTTTTAATTTATGTTTGATTTCCTTTTGAGTTCACAGTAGCTGTGAAACATTAGCCGTATCCAAAGGGGGGATGTTTGGGCTTGTGGTGTTGAATAGGGTGGGTGTACAGTGACCTATCAGGGCTGTGGGTGGATCCTCTTCCTTTCTTGTTGTTGGATCTAAAAGCTCGTAACACATGTTGACAGACATGTATGTGGTCGAGAGGATTGAAGGTCTTTGTGCGGGCACGTGTCAGGGTAGGTTTCAGCATACACAGAACAGTCTGTGGCTACAGATACACAGAAAGCTGAAAATGTATTTTATCCAGGGGTTGGACAAGATAATTAGCCTCTACATTGTGATTCAAGACAGGGAGCACTTATTGGGCCTTGATGGGATGCCTGGCCAAGAGGAAGAACCTGATTGGCTGTCTCTTGTCCTCTACAGGTTGTGATGGATCACATGAAGCGGAAATGCAAGTGCCACGGCACATCAGGAAGCTGCCAGCTAAAGACATGCTGGCAGGTGACGCCCGAGTTCCGGGCGGTGGGCACCATCCTGAAGGAGCGCTTCCAGGCAGCGGCACTCATCAAGGCCCACAACCGCAACACGGGCCAGGTGGAGCACCCGCACCCCCCGCAGCGGCGTCGAGCGGCCCTCGGCGAACTTGTCTACTTTGAGAAGTCGCCGGACTTCTGCGAGAGCGAGCCCGACTCGGACTCAGCGGGCACGCACGGCAGGATCTGCAACAAGACAAGCCAGGGCATGGACAACTGCGAAAGCCTTTGCTGCGGCCGCGGCCACAACATCCTGCAGCAGACGCGCAGCGAGCGCTGCAACTGCCGCTTCCACTGGTGCTGCTACGTGGTCTGCGAGGACTGCCGGATTACAGAGTGGGTCAGCGTATGTAAATGAGACGCAGACAACATTTCCCGCTTTTGGGACATACGGAGACTGGAGGATGCCTCCTTGTGGCAGGCTGCAGCTTTCCGTTAAAATGGAAGAACGAGGAAGAGCTGGAAACCAGCAAGCACAGCGGTTACAGAGTTGACGTCGCAAGACCAGGTCATGTGCTTCGGATTAGTCGTCTGAAATCTGCACTGCATTTCATTTCTGGAAGTATTTTTAAGTTATTTAATAAACACATTGTGTTATAAACACTTGTTTATATTTGAGTAGGGCTTTGGAAAATGTAAGTATCACGTAATGCGCTTGGCAATGTTTTGGACACGGCCGTATGCACTGCAAGGCTTGTACTAAAAGCACATTGGATCAAAATGACAAAACCTGGAAAAAATCTTATAAAATGGACCTATGGAACATAACATTTCTCAGTACAAAATACAATTTATAACACAATTAATAAAAATAAGAAGAAATCCACTGTGAATCAGTTACAAGAGCTCAGTCAACAGTTTCTAAAAAATACACACACACACACACACACACACACACACATATATATATATATATATATATATATTTATTTTTTTTTTTTTTAAAAGATTTTTTTTACAGTCTCAAAATTAAATATAAAAATATTAAGTTTAATAAAAGACTTCTTGCTGGCAAAAAGTGGACATTGGGAACTGCATCAAAATATTGCATCAATTAAAAATTGCTTTAGGACCAAAATCTAAGAAATTTTCCAGATATTTCTGTTCTTTGAGTAGACTTTTCTTACAATGCAGTTTTAATAGTTTGCACAGGCATTACTCTGGACTGAAGCATGGAAATGTTGTAAAATTCATTTTATTAATATGTAAATGTAAAGTTAACTTTAATGAATTATAAGTTATTTTATTTTTGTGAATCATTTAATATTTGTAAACAGTAAAGTGTTAAATATAGAAAGGGTTTTTAAAAAGCTAAGAAATAACAAGGAATACATGTCTTAATAAAGACTGGCAATTCAGAATTTTAAAATTGTGTTTTTATACTGTTATCAGGAATCAGTAGTCTTGCCTGGTCATTTCCCAACACTGATGTTTTAATGTTTTCTGAATAAAATGCCCTAGAGGTTCAGATTAACTACGTTGTTCATTTAAATTTGATATAGGGAATCAGTCAAGAAAACTGTAAAGCAAAGCATCTTCAAAACAGTAGACACCAGGTTTAAGGTGTTTGTGTGCTTTCTGCTGTCTTGTGTGTAATGTCCAATAGATGCAGCTTGTTAACAAGCTTCAATTACACTGAGCCCAGCTTGTTTTTAGCACCCCCCCCCCTCCAACATAGGTTCCTTAAAACCTAAAGTTTAATGAGAAGAGGCAACTAAGATAGACGTAATGACAGTGAAGGAGGTCTGCAACCAAATGACTCATCAGCCTACATTCATCTGTGAGTGGAGTTAATTCTCCCAGTGCAGTGTTGTTTTTCACAGGGCTGGCAGTGATTCTCAGCAGGACAGTGGCATGTTTGCCTTTGTATCATGTCTGCCTGTGTGCCATATCTGCCTCTGTACAGCGCCTGACTCTATGTCAGAGGCAGACACTGTACATGCACTGTACACTGTATACGTCTGTAGCAGGTCTGCCTCTGTATCATATCTGCCTTTGTATCATGTCTGCCTCTGTGTTGTGTCTGCCTCTGTGGTGTGTCTGCCTCTGTATTATGTCTGCTTATGTTTTATCTGTCTGTATTGTTTGTAACTGTATTGTGTCTGCTTGTGTGTTCTGTCTTCACCTGTGCTGTGTCTGCTTCTGTGTTGTGTCTGTCTCTGTATTGTCTGCCTCTGTGTTGTGTTTGCCTGTATATTGTGTCTGCCTCTTTGTTGTGTTTGCCTCTGTATTGTGTCTGCCTCTGTGTAATGCTAGCTTCTTTGTTGTGCCTGCCTCTGTGTTGTGTCTGTCTCTGTGCTGTCTGCATCTGTGTCGTGTCTGCCTCTGTATCGTCTAGCTTTGTGTCATGTCTCACTCTGTGTCATGTCTCGTTCTGTGTTGTGTCTGCTTCTGTGTTGTGTCTGCCTCTATATCATGTCTAGCTCTGTGTTGTGTCTCCCTGTCTCTCATGTCTAGCTCTGTGTTGTGTCTGCCTCTGTCATATCTAGCTCTGTGTCATGTCTAGCTCTGTGTTGTGTCTGCCTCTGTATCATGTCTAGTTCTGTGTTCTGTCTGCCTTTGTATCATGTCTAGCTCTGTGTCATGTCTAGCTCTGTGTCATGTCTAGCTCTGTGTCGTATCTGCCTCTGCCATTACTCAGTGTTCCTTTCACGTGACCTTCTATTAGCTGATGTTTCCCTTAAATTCAGATGGAGCCAAATAAGTCAAAGAAAGGAACAGCATAAACAACTGTATCTATTTCTGTGGTTCAGCAAGATATTATTTAAAAGTATGTAGAAATTACAGGCTTGTTGCTTTATCCCATGTATAGAGCGCAAGGTGAAAACATTGTCCAAATCTGTACTGATTCTAGGTAATAGTTGTGAGGAGTAAGACACTGGCTGCCAGGCTTACACCCTGCAGAGAGAGATCACTCCTTCCAAAGTGGACACAGTTAGAGGATATATCAATGTTACTAGACAAGCTCTGCTATTATAAATGTCCTACCTTTGCACAGTGGTAAACAGAAGATTACTGCGTTGTTCAGCAGAACAGAAAAAGACTCAAAGGGTCGTCTGAACCCGGGATGTTATATTGCCTCTGGTCTTCATCAGAGTCTGAATTGTGCCCTTGTTTCCAAGCCACACCGCATTTTGTGTGTGCTTGGCACATGCTGTTAGAATCCTCTGGACAGATTTGTCCACTGCAGAAAGCCTGTCCCTGTCCCTACTGCTTTAATGTGGTGTCTGCAATAAAACCTCTCGAACCACAGGCCAGCAAGGGTTTGTTTCATCACTGCATGAGATAGGAATAATAGGCACACATACCACTGTTGTTTGAATTCTTTTAAGGGTAGCAAACAAAAAGAAAGGATAATGATGACATTTAAATATTGAAATTTACATTTATATAATGGTGAAAGTCAGGTCCTGATAAATACTTTGTGGGACTGTTACTTTGTAAATATAGTCAAAGTAAGCTTTAAGCTTAAATTTAATTGTTTCCTATCAATGTATGTTACTTGTTATATTGTAAATTTCATATATTTAAAACTGGCTTTTTTCATATTTATTTGTATCTTTAACTCCAATTATTCACTTGCTGTTATTCTGTAAGATCTGCAATTTCTTCTGTTAAGCGCTTTGAGGCACCTCGTTGTAAAAATATATAAAAATAAACTGAACTGAATTGAATTGAAAAAGACATGTACATAAAAATTAACTCAAGAGCTATTGTTTAATCCAGGAAAACACCCAATCGCATTTAAGAATAAAAGGTTACTTTTGGTAAAAAAAAAATATAGTGATGAACTTCATTATAGTGTGATCCAGTGTTGGCAAAACTGAGGCTTAATTAAGCAATAATGAAGAGGAAGCAACACGGTAAGAGGAAGGGTAGTAATTAAGGAAGCAGACTTGTAACCTGTATGGTTAAAGAAAAGCAACAGTGTTAATGAAGTGCCTTAAAATTATTGTAATTACCTTCTATATATATTTCAAGGAATAAACTATAGTCTGTTGTCATTGTGGTTGTACTTAGATTTTTTTACGCAGTTAAAGGTTTTATATTATTTAGACAAAGATGGACAATAATGACATTACACCATGTCTTTGAACTCATTTTATTTAAATATTTGTAGTGAAACTAGCTTTCTGTGTTCCATTTTCAAGTATATGACTGCAGTGGATGTTCTTTAATTAGATTTCCACAGTAATACCTTAACAGCAGCAGTACTTTAGTATTATACATCTAATTCATTACCATAGGATTTAATACTTGAGAGCTGAAAGGCTTGTCACACTAACATTGAATAATTATTTTATGCCGAATAGCTACCAGTATTACCATAATATGAACAAGAAATCGACATTCTACAGGGAAATGTGTGTTTTAAATGAATGAGATAAAGTGCTATGCTGGCCACACGCCACTTGTGCTTGTAACAGATTTGTAGGCCAACCAGTGTGCCAAAATGTTATCGTATTGATTGTTTAAGATTATGTTTGTCTTGCAAATGAACTGAGGATTTCATCAGGAAAGCATAAGAAACACAAACTGATCAGAGGTCAGTCTCAAAAAGTTAAAACATGTACAACGTGTTCTTCTCCAAAGAACCTCATCAATATTAGGACACAGGCCATCGATAATGACACCCAAAAAGATGACCACTGGAGCACAATGTGTGGATTTCAGAGCAATTGTTTTATGTATTATTTAAACTGTTTATGCCATTTTTATATTCCTTTACATTAATCAGATAAGAAAGTCTGAAAGCTATGAGCAGGTCTTTGACGAGAGGGGTTGGGACATCAGGGACTTCTGCACCGAACTCCAGATTCACCATCTCAGCAGAGGTTTCTCCTGCCTACTCACCCCATTAGCTCTCTGTGGAAACTGATGTGTTTTGACTTAATTGCTTGCAAAATGACCATGTTGGCTTTCTTGGAGCAGTGCCTAGGTTTGAGACAAGAGTGCTGATTTAAGTTTTAACCCTATTTCCACATATGCACTTTTCCGAGAAAATTTACTGGTATGTGCGGTTTTAATTTTGACTAAGGTGTTTAGATTCTCTAACCAGGGAAAATTGTGTTGGAAAATTCCTGTAAGTTGAGCTATTTGGGTGAGTTTTACAGTTTTACACATTGTCATCATTGCAAAGGGCCGGCAAAAATAAAATAAATAACCTGAACACAAAAACATTGATGACAGTATTATTCATGACTTGGTGACCAAATTGTTCATGTTTTTTTTTTCTTTTTTCTGAAAATACATATCTGAAAATACATATCTAGGAGGAACTGAATGTACTCCACGAATGAAAATGAGATTGTGTAGTTTGTAGAATTAGGTCAACAGTTTGCCACCACGCCCATTTTTAAGGACGTTCAGTGGTTCTCAGTGATTAGGCAGTGGGATACTCTTTATTATATGCAAGACCAAGTCCTCTCAGAGTTTGTTTTGCTTGTGGGTGGGTGTTGTAGCACAATGATGGAACTTAAAATACTAATAAGAACAAATAAGGAGGAATTTACAATGAAATTCCTGACACTACAAAAGACCAAGACATATAAAGTTGCACATGTGGTCAATGTTTATGAGTACATTACCAGAAAATTACCAGAAAAAAAAAAGGTAGTGAAACAGTGTCAACTCTGACAGCTCATCATATACTCATTATATTCATTGCTCATTGTAAACTTTTCTACAATAATGCATTACAATAAAATATTGGCATAGAATAATTCATAACTAATAATTGAAAATTATTAAAAATCCAAGAAATGTTTTAGTAGGTTGTTAGTTTAATATGCAGTTAAATCAGATAAAGATATATTTCAACTGATAACATCTTTAAATCATGTGTAACAGGTTTTAAGGAGCACACACAACCTGCAACTTCACCAAGCCTGCATGTGTATGGGTCTAGAAAGCAAGTGCTAATATTCTTACATAGAGCAGAGAATGCTAGAGAATTTTACATTTAAATTGTTTCAGACAAAGCAGGATTAACATCAATTATTTGAACGGTAAATCAGCATCCTCCCAACAAAGTAATCATCGTTAAATCCACCTATTTTTGAAACCCAACAAGGATCCCTAGATTTCTGTACTGCAAGAAACATTTAAAACCATAAGTTCTTTCTGGTTCTAAACTTCTCAATAAACACATCCATGATGGAACCTGTTGCAGAAGCTATTAAATAAATCTACTACCCGGTTAGACTCCAAGTAACTATTTACACCTTTTATCAGAAGATTCAGAACTCAACAAAAGTGTGCCATCATCAGTCAGATCAGAGAAACGGTGCTGCACGTTAAGCATCTTAAGCGTATTTGGCGTGTCTCACTGCAAGCGTGCATGAGGTCAGGTCACTCAGAATGATTGTAAGAGGGCACAGGTTCAGGGCCGAACATACTCTCTATCTCATGTGCATTTTTGTGCTGAGGAAAGATACTTTTCCCAAAGCGTTCAGTTTCCAGGTGTTTCGGCTTCATTTGTCTCCAGAGAAGTTTCTCTTTGACGCCGCTTTTGCTTTTTGAAAGTGCAGCGAATCAGGCAGCTGATGAGTTCATCCACTGGGCACATACTCCACAGTCATGTTTACCGCAACTTAAATAAAAATTCTGTGCAAAGTCAGATTTATAATTCATCCACAGCATGTGGGCTGGTCCCATCCTGTTAAACCCAGACCTCCTCCTGTATGCCCCATGGCCCGATACAGCACGTTGCATCAGAAGGCCAACTTCACAGCTTGATCCTTATAACTTTTTCAGAAGCCCGCATCGCCAAGTGTCGATCTGAGGCAAAGTTAAGCATGATGCTGTATGTGTGCTGTCATAATGAAATATTAAAAGCAGGCCATGCTTTTAACACCGCTCGCCGCTTGTTCCGGCTGACCTAAGTTGACGCTGTCCTTTTCTTGATGCTTCTGAGGCTGAGGCAAGCTGTGTTGCCTGTTCCCCCGAGCGACAGCGCCGCTCTACGCGTGACGCAGCTCTGCATCCCTCTCCCAGCGCAAGTGCAGGTGGGAGAAGCAGCAACAGCGATTAGCTGAAATATTGATCACCAGGTTTAAATGTCTCCTTGCCATCTGAGTTAAAAGCACTGGCGAGCTTGTCTTATGAACTCAGGCCTTTTTTATACATAGAAAAAGGAACTGAAACACCTCTGTGATTTAGAAAGGTCACCTCCCAATTTTCTTCATACTAAAGCCTGTTAAAAAAAAATTATACCAATGTCTTAATACAGGTCTTTTGATATTTGTAGCACATTTGTTATTGTTGGACTTTAAAGCTGTTCTTTTAATTTAATATCTAGTGTGCACAATAGCCACTATTGCTGTCTATGTTCCAAAGAAAGAGAATGATGGGCCAGTAATTTATCTGCTTTCTGCACATCCCTGAATCCCCAAAGGACTGCTTCCAGGAAGGAAGTGGGGTCAGTCAATTTTTTTTCTCCCAAGAGAGGCGTAAAGTCAGCATTCTGTGGTGTCATTAATGAAACTGGAGAGGGGAAAGGGGAAGAAAACGAAAGTAATTTTAGGGAAGACATTAAAGAGATAAGAGAAAAATCATGTGAAAGGATTTAGAAACTCGCACAGAAAAGCCAAGACAAAAATCAGAGAGGCAGTTTGAGACTTTATTTTTTCATACCCCGTGGGAAGGGGGGGTCACAGATACTGGATACTTCAAAATTGTAATGTCAATGTAAACACAAATTCTGTGTGGAAATAAACTTTAAATTAAAATTTTAAAATGAGTATTTGATGTTCAGCTCCATAAATAGAAAGAGTTAATTACGCTTTGTTCTAGACACCATTTGTTAATATAACGTAATTTTTTGACTGAAGAAACAGTAATATATTTTTCAGTGAAGAGTCCACGTTGACTGCTGTCCTGTCATCGCTGTTGGTTGTTAAAGGGCATGAACTTGTCTTTTTGAATTTTAGTCATGTACTTATGTGTCAGCTATGTAATCTCATAAACAGGCTAAAACCTCTTTCTAATTAACAGGTGGGAAAATGAGAAAACAAGGGCAGTAAATTAAATGAATAAATCAGCCCAAGGCAAGACACAGAAGGGTTAAGCTCGCTCCAGAATCTTAAGCAGACAGGCTGATGTTCAAAGTGATAACAATGTATCATATCATGTAATTTGCATAAGAACATTATGAACGCTTAATAGGGATTTATCAGATCGTTGTTCTGACATGCAGAAAAGACCCAATGTACTATCGTTAAGTCTAATATAAAAAGTGTAAATAAAATTGGTTACAATTTAAGGTTTCAATTCTTGGATTGTCCAACAAATCCAAACCAAAAATGAGCACCTGCAGTGTTAGCGTTTTTGGAATGTTAAATCTGTCTATATTTAATAACTACAGAAATCAAGCAGTCTTGCCCATACACCATTGAAAACAATATTCCTTCACCTCACCCCCTTTAGTAATTCTGTACTAAGACATAAAGTTAGCTACATAAAATGACTGAAATTTGCAAACAGTTGTGTTTTCATAACACTGAAATAAAGCAATAACATTACTATAAAGGAATGATATTCTGTAAGATTCAACATTTACAGTCATTGATTCACTTAATCATTTTTTCTTTTTTCTCTTTCTTTCTTGTTATTATTAGCAATAGTAGTTGTAGTGTTGTTGTTATTGTTCTTGTACCTGTATCAGGTAACTCAGAGCTGGGTGACCAAGTCAAACTTGGTTACACACTGACTTCAGAGGAAGTACAGCTCGGAGACCAGACCTGACGGGCACTGAGTAAATATTTGTTGAGTAATTTATGTATATGTTTTCTGACCAACTCAGTCCACTGGCATAGTGATGTTATAATGGTTATGGTGGTCAGAGTGGTAAAAGTGACTTTTTGTTTTGGTGACTGATAGGAAATGACTGGCTGTGGTTGAACTGAGAAACAATATAATAACACACATTACACATGTTGGTGCAGATGTTATTGCAGTCTCTTTGCATTTTAAAAGCTTAAATGTTTAAAAGTTATCTATTACAAATTATGTTAAAAATATGTATCTTAATCCCAATAAATCACAATAATTATGAATATGAATACTGGTAATCTTACACAAATAAGGAAATAAAGACAGGTAAAACTGAGGAGTAGTTATGTGTGGGGGGTGGGGTGGTCTAAATATGGAATAAGAATCAAAAGTGTATTTATTGGCAAAATATTACTGATTTTCATGTGATTTATGGGAATACATGTTCTTGACATGTTAGCATTAGGAAAAAAATGTTGATTCCCCAGGCATATAAACACTTACTAGTCAAATTCATTTTGTAAAACAAAGTAACCTTGCTCTGAACAAACTGACAAAGACCAAGTCTTTTTCTTCATGGCTTCTACGACAAAACCCTAAGGGCAAAATTCCTTTCTCTCAGATATTACAATTACTTTTCTTGGGTTACATCAAAAAAGGATAAAGGAAAAAAAAGTACTTTATTGGCTAAGGTTTGCAATTTAAAATATGCAAATTGCTCGTCTTCCAGGCTTTTGTTAATCAGAAACCCCAAGATGGAACATCAGCTCCCATTGGACATGGGGAATGGAAAAAGAGGTCATGCTAAGAAAAAATACTTCACATTTATATAACAAGCAAAACTAGCATATTATTAGTAATGGCGTATTTTTCTCTTTGGAACAAGTGTTTGGCTGGAGTTTTCTTAAGTAAATATTAGTAACAACATCTGTAGGACAAAATGTATTAATTTGTTTCACTGATCTGTGTCAATAATTTCACTGCATCACCTCATTGTATTTCCTGTGTATAATGTACACACATATTGTGAGTCATTCCAGCTAGATTTAATTAAGTTTAGAACTTGTGAGCGCTGTGCCATACCATCAAAATTGCTGGTAGCTCTGCAAGTTGTGCAAGATGGCGTGGATACAGATAAAAAAAAAAAAAAAGATTAGCTTCTTTAAAAACAAGCAAGCAAGGGAGTTAATGAAAGATGTTCTGGATCAGTGTGCCATCTGGATCAGTGTGCCATTAATGTCAGTGTAGTGTGGAAGAGGAGAGAACACACACACACACACACACACACACACACACACACACACACACACACACACACACACACACACACACAC
>JABJVR010000001.1:15215517-15231087 GCA_025773905.1 Chitala chitala | reverse complement strand
AAGATCAAAATATGACAGCAATACAGTTTGTCATCTGTAGCTACCGTAGCCTTACTGTCTCCTTTGCATTCTACAAGCCGGCATAAAACAATAAAACATGCAGTCTTTGAGTCCAAGTTTACATGACAATCATAGCTTAAACAGTTAGAGCAAAAAAGTGGATTTATCACCTTTCCACGGATTTACATTCGGACCACGACAGAAGCATTAAATAAACTCTTACCATAAAGGTAAAACAAGTCTGTAATAATGACAACGTAGTTTAATACGTTTTGGACAAATGTCAGTCATGTTACATTAAAACTAACAAAACAACAAATGAAAAGTTTGCTTAAATAATGAAGTCTGTGCTTTCGAGATATTGTAGCAAAAATTCTAAATTGGCTGTCAAAGCAGTACAGAGACCGCTGGATGATTCGTCTCAGATGCTCAAACTGTAATTTACAAAAAGTTGTTTTCTGTTTTCACCTGTTTACATTGCTGAAAGAGAATGCTAAGATATTGTATTACCAATATTTCATCGGCCTTTGTGTTCTTTGCGCATGCACTGTAAGATAAAGTAACACAAAAGATAAGCGCGAGCCGGTGATGATTTCTCGTTATATATTATTAAGTTCTCCTTTATCGCTCCAAGACAACACACGGTAACACAGAAGCCTGCCATTTGCTTTCTCATCGATTGATTACTGAGAAAAATATGAAATTCAGATGAACAGAAAGGCACACAAAAATTGAACGTGTGTCTAACTAGTGGTCCACTGAAACGTAATCCGTCATTGATAAAAAAAAAAATGTATACAGAGCTCTCTTTCCAGCGTTTATACCTTTCCGCCGTGTCCGTCGCTCCATCCGGCAGAATGTTTCCAGCCTACCAGGCTTGCTTTAGCTGCCTGAGTCTTTAATCTGATCGCAGGCAACTTAAAACAAGCCTAGCATTCGGGATAAATCTCGAAATGAATACTGTGTTAATGGCACCATCATACTCACGTGTGTACTTGTCACAAAAATACAGCCAAACCTAAAATTTTGGAGACGCACGTTTCCTCTATATTGTCTATAGAATACATTACCATTAAAGGTTATTAGGAAGCACTAAAATTATAATTGTTAGTATGGAAAGATGAATGCGTTAAAACGTTTGTACAGAATCTACAATTCTCATTTATTTATTTATATTAATTAAGTTACGTTTGAACAGCCAAAAGGCATGTCGGTACGTACAGGATACTACCCCGGAAAAATGCGTTATGTAAATTAAGAAATCCGTCACTAATTAAAAAACCCGTGTCATGACAAAAGTATATTAATTCGTTGCGAATGAAATAAAATCTTATATCAACATATTTTAACATAAAATATATATTTCCCGTTTGAAATTAATGGCTGCCGAAACAGGCTCGCAATACGTAATTTAACTCGCCCTTATGCGCACTTACCCCATGTTTCGCTTTTCCCATAACATACAAATATATTATAACCTTTCCTGGCGATATGAACAACGTAACAGAGTTGGCCCTGGTATGTGCTGCTGTTTAAATCTACTGAGGAAAAGCATATTTGTGAAAGGTGTGTTTAGTTGAACATTTATAAAGAGATCCTGGACTGGGTGTGTGACCGTGCTTTTGTAAATTCGTTAACTGATCAAGACCAAGTCCTTGTGTTGGGTGTGTGTGGAAACCTTTGAGGAGTACACAGACTGAACGGCTACCCACTGCACAAACCTTGAAACGGATTCTCAGCAGGATGTTGCAGCGTGACTCGACCTACAGCTAACCAGGACACCTTACCACGCCGGTCACATCGAAAACATAAGCGGCACATGACCTAGCACAGCCGAACACACACGCAGAGTGCATTTGGACTGCTTTTTAATTTATTTATTTATTTCGTGTTTTAGCGGTATTGAAGCGGTATAAATCGGGTCAGGACGATTTAAACACACTTAAATGCCTCTAGAAACGAGTCAAAAGAAGATGGAGAGACCTGTACGATCCTCGACAGAAGTTGCATTTTATTTGTGAAACGTTTGGTTATCATGCATTTATATGTAATGTGGTCAGTACCCTGGACAGCTCACCCCCTCCCCCTTCATAATCACAAAAGGAGTGACCTGCTGCAGGCGTTAACTGACTCTTGATTAATCTCCAGTTACATCATACCCAATGTAAATAAGAAACGGAAAGGATATATAAACCTTTACCTTGTGACGATTATTTTAATTGTATATTTTATTTTCACGTACACGTACGTGCTAAATACTCTGCTGTGTGTGCAGTTGCTTTATCCTTTACGAAGACTTGCGTGGAGTATTTGTAACGCGTAAAAAACAAGCATGAAAAAGACTGACTAAAAAATTGTCATGCTCGTCATAACAGACAGCAGAAACATTAACAGTGTTGAACTCGTGCTCGTTTATTTGACGTACAGTACAACAGGAACAATGTACATCTTATTCCGTACATGAATTACTTTTTTTTTTCATGGTGAGTACTGTACCAACACTCGTTTCTTGTCAATACAAAGTATCGTTTATTTATGATTAAAATCCCCGAAATTCTAACTGGCTAGATGGTTTATCATTTTATGCTAAAAATAGCATATAAAACAATCGCCATACAAAAATCCCAAGAGAACAGTTACGAATTCATTTAAATGAATAATGTTTCACCTGTTGCTATGTCTCTGAACTTTGACCTGCATTTACCGTCGCTGATAGGAAAGACACTTTAAAACGCAATGAATGGCCAGGAGCACTTGGTTTTCCATTATTTATTATTACATGTTATACCACATGAGGTACATAAGAGTCATGGAGTGAAAGTGCGGGACTTAGTTCTGAATTCTGCGAATAGACTGGATCTGATGGGTATGGGCCTGAGTACCATACTCATTGTAATTTCTGTATTCTCCCTCGCGTCTGTCTCTCTCAAAGATGTACTGGTATCCACGGTAACCAGGGTACTGATAAGCCACCCAGCTGTCGACAGAGAGGCAGAGCATTACCATGTAGACCGTGAAAAGGTGACTAAAGGTGTTAAGAATAATAATTTCTGCTATTTTATCTACATTGAAAAACTGTTCCTGTTAAGTTACTTACGCGCCAGAATTGACTTTGAGGGAAGGGACTTCCTTAGTACACCAGCCCATTGCTTGCAGGGATGGGTAGTCATCACAGAGCTCAAACTTGCGTCCTTGGAGGTCTTTGCATTCGTACAGAGTCACCTTGCTGTCACTGTGCTTCTACACAGGAGAGTCATAGGGTTAAAGGAGCGGATGGACATTGTTATTGTTCACAAATTAAGTAAAATAAACTGCACCCATTTCAACCCAGGTACTGTAAACCAAATATGCACATCTTATTTATCAGTAGAGTTGAAAGCTAACTGAGAAAGCAGAGTATTTTTGAAGGAAACTCACAGCACATTTGACTGGTCGGAAAGAGAGCAGGTGTTCTGTCCTGTAGCCACTGTTTCCACTCCAGGCCTCCCAACAGGGATAGTCACCTTTCTCCAGAATGAACTGCTGACCCTGGAACTCAGGGTACTCAAACCCTACAAACCTGTAAAAAGCAGTGGTAGGAAGTGGGGGAGGTGAGAAAGATGTGTCAGGAGAGAAGATAAAAACACAGCATTAACTCATATCTGAAATGTTTGGCATTAAAGAAACAACGTGAAAGCCGAGCTGTAGACCAGCTGTTGTCATGGCACTCTCACTTTCTGTTATGGGACATTAGTCTCCCATTGGTAAACACATGAAACATGGAAGCCAGTGTCTGTGTCAGTTGTTACATTCAGTTTAACTGTGGGAGATTAATTGCTGCATTTAAAAAATACATATGTCTTTCAACCAGATATCACTCTAGTAAATATGTGGTGAATAATATTTTGAAGTGTTTAACTGTATTTTGTGTATAATATTTTTTCAGTTCAAAATATACACACCAACCTCCCCCACCCCCCTCCTCCCCACTTACACGCCACACTCCACCTTGATGGAGCGGATCTTGCGGAAGTTCCTCTCCATGATGTTCCGGCACTCCTGCATGAACTCGCAACGCTTGCCCTGGAAGTTCTCCTCCTCCCAGACTGTTATCCTAAACTGGCCCATCTGCTCCATGTGCATCTGCTGTGTGGTGTTCATGGTTGCTGCTGCCTCTGTTCTCCTTACCTGGGGTGTGGTGGGGTGGAGTGGGTTGAGGAAGGGAAGAGCAAGGGTTATGGAGTACAGGAGACATGACATAGAAGGTGCTCCCCTTGCTGGGAAGGGAGACAGCTTTCAAGGGGCTTCATCTGCTGAGTAAGCAGAATGTGGACTGACTGTATTGTCTGCGTGGTGAGCAGAATGTGGACTGACTGCATCGTCTGCGTGGTGAGCAGAATGTGGACTGCCTGCATCGTCTGCGTGGTGAGCAGAGAGTGGACTCACTGCATCGTCTGCTTGGTGAGAAGCGAGTGGACTAACTACTGAATGTAGAATCTGAAGGCAGCATCACGATCAAGCAAAAAATTACATCGACATCTGCTGCATTCATTGTTTCTCCCCCTATTGTCTTTTATTTTTACCAACAAACAGGCGTTTTTGTTTTCTTTTCCTATATTCATAGTTGCATTTGTGTGGCAAGCCAATACTTACGTACCGAGGATAGACAGATCCAGTAATATCAGTGTCGAGCCCCAACCCGTGTTCTATGTATTTATAGACCTGGGCTCCCTGCTAACTGTAGAACTGGCACACGCTTTGCACACTCAGCAACGGCTAGCTGAAAGGCCGCATTAGCACACACCATTGTAGGTGGCTTGACCCTATTGTTGGAGAGGGGCTGGTTCCTCTGACTCATCAAAACAGCAGCCAGCAGTGTGTCCCCTGGACACCAGACAGCCACAATGGCAACACACTGACACAACAGTTTGATTGGGAAGGGGAGATAATGGTAGCTTTCTCTGAGATTAGGCAGGGGACGGTCTTCAAGGGCACCCTCCATAAGGTGCTTCCAAACATGGTGAACATTTTCAATAAGCTACAACTGGTCAGCCTAAAGCAGTGCTTTTCAGCAACATATCTGAGCTAGCATATCTGAGCTATGATCTTAAGAAAAATCCTAATGAGAATGATACATATTTTTAAATATATACACAGAGTAACTTAATTTACATAAGTACGTAATTTCCATTTAAACTGTAGTAGTTTAGTCGTCTTTCCCTTCATAGCAGATTTATATGTATTCATTCAATAGCAATCAACTATAAAATATTCTAATAAATACAATTAACGTTTGAAGCAAGAATAAGAACAAAATCGACTGCAACAACGAGGAGCATTGACGAAGACGATGATGATGATGATGATGAATTTTTTTAAATAACATTTTTTCTCTTTCTCTAATCTTTGTTATTTGTGCTGGTACCCGTTTCTTTCTGAATGTATTTTAATATGTAATTTGTCATGAAGGGGACATGACCATTAGAGCCAGAATGTTCAGCTTTGTATTTATTTCTTAATATGTCTTCTGCTAAAAAGGGGAAATGATCTATACTGGGAAATACAGATCCTAATGACTTTTTATTGTGGTAGTTACACAATATGGAAAAGAAAGGGAGAGCAAAAAGCGTAACAGCGCTTTGGCAGGATGTCGTTTAGTTTCAGAGCTTTCAAGCACATATGGCAAAATCTAATTTAAATTGTAAATGCACAGACCGATAACAGTCTTCATGGGTGTTACCTAGCTACTGCACGCGACAAGTACGCAGTGAGTTTACTCAAGAGCAAATCCTGCCTCAGGTGACATCTTGTGGCGTAATGATTTATTGCAGGCGCCGGTAAGAACGGGCTTTTAACGAGGTTTACAACTGAAAGTCGACTGACGCTTTTTAATCGAGTTTTACAGATTTTGTTTCAAGACCTAATTACTTCTGTGACAATCACGGGAGAGAATGTGGCTGTGGGCTGGGAAGAGTCTGGAGATTCGCAAGAACAGGAACCACTGGCAAAGGAGTCACCACACCTGTCATTTGTTTGTGTGTTCCAGACGACCGAGAAGTGATGCACATACAGATACAGACACACACACACGCACACACTCAGAAAGAACACGTAGGTATACAATTAACGCTTACAGTGACAGCGACATGACGCTTCCTGTCACAAAGCTGTCATTTAGAACACATTTTAAAATAAAATGCGTTTATTATAATCCACTTTTTTAAAGCTCTGTTTTTACTATACTGTCGGTCCTAAGGGTAACCTGGAACGTTATTGAACAGATTGTGAATACTGAAATGACACAGGAAGGTTTTTTTCATACACAGCAGGTGCAAAAATATAGTTTAGAATTCATCGCCCACTGAAATGCACGAAAAGGTTTAAACGTTTTCCAACAGAAAATACCTAGAGAAAGCTGATTAGTCTCGTATTACTCCCCAACAGCAATTCCAAATGAACACTTCCTCGAATAGGCTCTCAAAAGATCGTTGAGACCAGTAGTCATGGTGGTGTTTTACGTACTAATATTGGTTTTGAGATTATTGTGTTAGCGTTGGACTGCCAGAGGGAGGAAAAGGTTCTGAATGTCTGTCCACGCTGGACAGGTTTTCTGTGTGTATGTGTGTGTGTGTGTGCTGGTGTGTGTATGCATATGCGTTCATACTGTTGCTTGTGTGTCTGTCTGTGTGTACATGTCCGCATATTTGTGCATGTATGTATGTATATATGTATGTATGCACATATGTGTCTGTGTGTTTCTGCATGCGTGTGCATGTGCTAATTTGTGAGTGTGTATAGGGTTGTCATTGATGTAAAGCGATTCTCTGGACACAGGAGAAACAGCAGCCCCAGTCACCTGACAAGTAGCCCCGGCAAACACAGGAGCCCCTCACTGCAACATACTCTGCAGCTTCCACATGGGGAGGCCAAACCAATATAGGGCCAATGGTGTGTGCTTCTGGCCTGAGCAGGAGGCAGTTAGACAGAACACACCACTGCTCAGAAAAGCAGGCAGTTCCTCTCACCTAACAGGTTCTGGTCACCTGAAAAGCTTTGATCTTCTGGCAGGTTTCATTTGCCTGGCAGGTTCTGTTTGCCTGGCAGGTTTGGCCTTCCTCCTGTGGTGGCGAGGACCTCTCTGGGGACATGCAGCCTGTGACCTTTTTTTGCCCGTTTGAACGATTAGATCTGTCTCTGCTCTGCATCAGCTGTGACCTCATTTAACTGGGAAATTCTGCTCTCCTCATTTCCATTTTACAGGCGCACCATCTCCTATCTCCTTCTCTGTACTGCTTTGAATTTTTATCTCCTCACTGAAGGTTTCACAAAGGCTTATTCTCAGATCAGGGTATCATAGGTCTGTATTTTGATAATGGTCTGATTTTTTTTGTCTACATTCAGAGAACTCACAGGACATACACACACGCACACACACACGCAGACACACATATAATTCTGCTGGATTGCAAGTTTAAATGTTCTATTAAGCCTTTGTGAAAAACAGGCTACATTTTAGCTCTTATCAGCATTCATGTCATCTATTATATCATTACTGCTTATAGAATGACAGTACCTAACATGTATGACACATGTTGCAGCTCTCTCTGGTGATGCCTGACTTCATCTACATGTGTGCTCTGTGTAGTTGTCATTATGTTCGCCATCATGGAGAGAACGTGAACAGCTGGTTGGGCTGGTGCTAGTTGAAAGTAATGAAAACAACAGCCGTCCTATCAGCACTCTGCCGGCAGCCAGAGCAAACAGCAGTGTTTGCACATCTGCTTTCCTGGACCAGGTTCCTGCCTGCAGCCTTTCATTGCTCCCAACCACATTGACGTTGTGTTGCAGCCGGTTTGTTTCAAGTACCAAGAAGTAAAAAAACGTTTAAATATGATGCTGAATAAACTGTGTATGTGTGCTTTTGTGTATATGTGTGTGTGTGTGTGTGTGTGTGTGTGTGTGTGTGTGTGTGTGTGTAGTAAAGCACTGTAACAGTATTGCAGACTTTGGGACCTCTACATTAATACAGTCCATGATGCTAACCTCCTCTCCAGTTATGAAACATTACACAAATGTCAGGTTTTTAAGAAAAGCGACAGGCAGTTGTGGAAAAAGAGGCAGAGCAGGCTTCCTACTGACAGTCAAACCTGCAGGAACACCATTGTGGTAAAGAACAATACTGTTTCAGAATAAACCTAAACATATGAAGAAAAAGTGATGGCTGGCTTCATGAATCCTTCAAACATGGAGGCATTGAAGCAGAAAATTCAAATATAAAAAAAAAAAAGATATTCTAGAAATTATAAATTATAACTGAATTCTAATTTAAAATCCAAATTAGCTGAAAGGTTAATACCTTTTATTTAAGTTATTATTTTTTTTATGACGGAAGTGTATAAACCCAGGTGATAGCTCATACTTCACTCTCTTGTTTGACAGCAGGTTCATTAAAACAGAAGCTCATTGGTGCTGGTGTCCATAATGTGAGCGGACGAGGAAGGGGGCCTCGTGCTCTTGCTCCACACAGGACGAAGCGCTATTTGATTAGTCCGTGAATAGGCAGCGGCAGCCGCATACCGGCTACACGTTTGCCGTTGCCGTGGAAACTAATCCTCAAAAGGACGAATGTGAGCACCTACTTACAGGTCACACAGGTAACATCTGCTCTCTGAAAGCTGTGGTGTGGATCACCACGCACAACATTTTACTTGAGGACAGATGATTCGACCCCCCCCACCTCTCCACCTGAGCTCCCAGTATGAAAGGTTGCCATATTCACAGCTAATATACAACAAGGAACAGCTAACCACCCAAAGGCATTTACATATTTAATCAGTGACCTTCATAACCTTTTTTTAACAACACAACCTCCAGGCTATAATTGTACTGTCTCATTTAACAACACTAAGCAGTTGTTCTGCTTTGCTAAATGTAATCACTAATTTCTGGAAACGCAGATTAAAAACATGTAGTACAGGCTGGTGAGAGAGAGGGAAGTGGGGTGCAGATCCAGGACCTTGATCAGATAATGTGGGACAAATGTTTTGAATTAAGCATTTGTTAACATAATTGTATTTACCACAATAGTTCAAATACAGTCATTAGATAAAGCTGCTTTTGTATTCATTCCAACCAAAAGAAAACTACTGTGTTTTCCCAATTTATTTCTTCAAGTGTCCCTGTTCAAATTTACTTTTGAGGATGTTTAGAAAATGTACAATATATAAATACTGTATATGCTTCAGTTTGTGTTTCCATTATGACTTTTTAGATTTTTTAGTCAGCCATGTGCAGCTTTATCTGGCCCTGTGTATGAGAAATTTCATTCACATATTGGATTTCTCATGCTAAACCATCTTACTCCTGGCACTATGACATCCCGATGAAACATTTACTGTGTGTTTCTATAAGAAAACTTGCAATTAATTCCATGATTATCAGTGTATGTCAGGGAAGGTGACCCTAATTATTCTGTGAATGTATGTGCGTTGATGTGTGAGATTTGTCTTCCACAGACTGAACAAAAGTCCTTTGTATGAGGTGTAAACATTTCATATGAAATGCTAGGCCTGAAAATCAGCCTATTTGTGTTCATACATTTTATGACCATTTCATGTTCTGTATTGCAAAAATGTGTCTAATTACAAGCATTTGAACTTCAGAACATGCTGTATTTGGGAACCCATAAATTTCTCTCGTGTTGAGAAACTGTTCTGTCAAATGTATGTAGACACATGAAATATCCAGATATATTTGTGACCGTCCAGGTATTTATACTTACATTTCAGATAACACAACTCTGTGTTGCCATCTCATTATTTTAGGATGTTGTAATTTAACTACAACAATCAAATATACTTCACAAAAATGGCTTTTTAAATAAAATGTTACATTTTTGCTGGCAAAATGTGTCATTTTAAATTTTATATTTTCTGTGAAGGTTCTCAGTCATCCAGGTCTTATTTTACATTTGTTACTTAAAAAGTAAGAATTATGTATTTCACAAAAAAACCAATATATACTATGTATATATACAATATGTATTGTATATATAAGTCAAATCACTGGAAGTCATGAAGATGCACTGTTTATAACATAAATCTGAAAACCAGCTGTCCAAGAATATCTCTACAAATACATATTTCAAGTATGATTCATACAAACTGCAACAGCTAACAAATGTTCTTTCTTAGAAAATTGCATACACTGAAATTAAATTTATTCATGATTCCTTAAATTCTGTGTAAAAAATACAAAGATATTACACATTTCTTTAATATAAACACATACTGAAAACCTGACTGAATTCAATGACAGCAATCATTTAGTCCAGCCTGGTAAAATTGGGATTATTACTACATCCACATCAGGCTTCGCATTTTAAGGTGTGGTATTCTGACGTCCTACGTATGAACCTCACTATATTATATGTTTTTAATATGTCCAAAAAGAATAAATTAAACATTGGGATATTGATATCTATTATAGGTAGGCCTCTTTAATTAATTACTTTTTTTCGTTTTTGACTGTCTTAGCAAAAACTTTAAATGTTGCTCTTTACACAAAATTCCAATTGTCTTTCACTAATAAAATACAGACATCTAGAAGCATGGATATTGTATTATCAATTCATCGTAGAGGTTCCCTTCGGTTAGAAGCGCTTGAACTCAGTTCACTTTCATCTTAATGGTACATCCAATTCTTCGATAAAGTGTGGCTGTTTTATGATTAAAAAAAAAAAAAGTTTCACTTGTTTGAAGGAAATCTGCACCTGCTTAACGCGAGCCGAACGAACAAAACTGCGTCTTCAGGTATTGTTACGCGTGGCTCAGCGTAAGGCAGACGCAGAAATGGTCACAAGTCTGGAGGCTGAAGCCAAACGTTCAGCCCTTATCCTTATTACACTCGATGCCATTTTGCTCTTCCACTGAAGTCCAGATCCCCAAGTTTCTTTCGAGTTACGCTTCTAAAAAAAAATAAAACATAAAGGTAATCGGGGGTGGTCTTTCATTTTAACAGCTGTCCAAAATCCTTAAATTTACTCAATTAATTTCTCAGACGAATGTTTAATTATAATAATCATTCGGTAAAGGCGAACTGAAATCCAAGGATAAAATCTTACCAATACCAGCTGTTTGCTAAACGTTAGATGGCAAGAGACTGAACCCGTCCTAGAGGAGTGAGGCGCGCCTTGTCCTTTCCAAATGCATCTTTAGGGGGAATGAACCTGAGCCACAAATGACGAGTTTATATAGTCAGGGCAGAAATAGTAACCTCTCCATTATCCTTTTTAAAGGTTTTAAAGAGAGAGGATCCTCTGGTACACCTGTCGCACCTTGCATTTACTCAGATCCAATATTGACACACGGGCTATGGGGCCGGGGGTGTGTGTAGGGGGTGGGCAGTAGGCGGTGATTTTATGTCCTTTCGCCAGCCTTGCTTCTCTATGCAAATAGCTGCGTTTTGCTTATTACCATTAATTCAGCTGGCTCGGTGAGAGGATTGGCTCGTAGCATCGTACCAGTTTTGCCTATGGAGACCAGTGCAAAGTAGGCGCAGAGAGGGCTGAGATAACACGTGCCAAAGGGAGCACTGCACGCGCCCGCCTCCTCTCTTTTCTGTCTCCGCCTCATTTACACACATTTCCATGCGGTTTGCAAGCCACTCATTTTCCGTGGTGCGCGGTTACGCATTCGCAATTCCATTTCACAAAGAATAAAATGCATAGAATAACTTGCTTGCATATTGTTTAGCCTTTCGTTATGTTAAACCTGAACATGCCACAATCTACATCAGAACATACCATTGAAAATACTGCACTGACAAGGTAGTCCCGCAGGATACATTTTCCAGGCTGGTGCAGCCTTTGGACCTTGCTTACATGTTTTTAAAATAAAAAGATATATTTCAGTTAGAGTTTAGTAAAAATTAATTGTGTGTGTGTGTGTGTGTGTATCCTAAAGTTCACTGACCTCTAGGGCTTGATTCAGTTATTTCGTATATCGATACCATGTGGTTCTATAACTTAGCTAAGTACTAATTAATGTATTACAGTTTATTAATAAGTAACTGTCACAGCAGTTTGTGTTAAAGAAGAAGTAATTTAAAAAAATCTAATTTGCCCCTCCCTATGGTGAAAAACAAGCACCAGTTTAATAAGCCCAGATCATACAATTTCTTATAATGTAGTCGGATGGTACAAAAGAGTATGAACTTACCTATATAGATCCAACATAACATAACGCACACAGGCAAACATTTTTCAGACTGAAGGTATAAAATAAATTTAAAGGATACAAACGTTTTCCCATAAATTTTATTTCCACAAAAAAAAGCATCCATGAAAAATTACTTTTCAGTTCTTGAGAAACAACATGAAAGACATGAAAGTTAAACAAATACAAATGATCAGAGCTAAACAATCATGGTTTTCTGGAAGGGAATATTGTGTCTGGGCTAATGTGAAGGTAGATATCTAAATAATTGCGGGACAGCAATTGACCAGGCCACCTGCTATTGTAAGTCCTTCAGACAGAGTCTCCACAGGAAAGTCTTTTCCGGTAGGCCTCCCACCCTGCCCTTCTGTATTCTTCTGCCACAACCACCTTGTCAGAGGCAGACAGGATTCCCCGTCCAACAATTATGACATCACAGCCCTTTTCACCAATAACCTCACTGGGACTACAGTACTGCTGGCCCAGGTCATCACCTGAAACAATACCATGACACAAAGTTAATATGGCATAGTTTACGGCAAAAATAGTCCAAACGTTAGCATATGACTTTTCACACCTAACGCTAAATTTGTTTGACAATGGCTCCACACTGTGGCAACTGCAAAAACTGCAAATGAAAACACAAAAGGAGAAAAAAAAAAAATAACAATTGCAATTACTATTTTCCTAAAGACCAAGAAACTGTAATAATGTGCAGAAATGCTAATTTTAATAGAACATACATTTAAATCCAAGACAAACAGTTTATGCATTTCATTACATACCTCCTGAATGCAGCTGAACGCCTGGGGTCATGTGCACAAACTCAGGTTTACTGCTAATTTTGGCACCACAGATGAAGCCAAGCACAAAGTCAGAGTGCTCCTCTGCCATTTTTACCTGTAAAACACGTGTTTCTAAAACAGGTGCCACCCCATGAAAAAAACATTACAGTCAAGGATTGCACTGAATTTTGTTGTACATGTACAATGACAATAAAGACTATTTTATTCACTAAAGTGAAGCGCAGCTGTATTTTAAACAGAAGTGGAATAAATAGCTTTAAGGACATTGTGAAATAACAGACAATTCAAATGAAAACTACTTAAAGTCAGAAAGCAAAGGGACATCAACATTATATCTTTAGGTATCAACAAATATCTAAATGGATTACATTAATACCAGTGTTAAACAGTAACATGGCTTATAAAACTTCACACTGATGCAAGAGCTTGTTAATGACAAGACACTTTGTTTCAGCTCTTACAAAGGATCCTCTGCAGACTCACCACAGCCTGTGTGTAGTCTCCCGTTGCTAGAGAACCCTGGGAACTCATCTGGGCGATGAGCAGGCATCCACGTCCCAGCGGTCCGCCAACAGCCCGGAGGCCCTGGACTACTCCCGGGCCTGGTACCGCATGAGCATTGATGATGTGGGACCAAGAAGCGATCCGGTAATGTCCACCTGTTCAATGCCAAAAATCTTTAATTGCTGGATCATAAAATACAACTCATGTTTGTTTAACCCCCCTATCAACTATGCACAAAGGGCATCCACACTTCACACTGTAGATGCTAGCTGCCCTTGCTTGGACTGACTGCTCCGTGTTAGCAGTCACAGGGCTTGCAAGTTCTGGGTTTCACCATCACTAGAAACCATTTAACAGTTACACAGGTGCACATAATTAACACAAGATAATTCAAGCAAGGGAAGAGACTGAAGAAGTGCACAAAGTTGTCCTTGAAAGTCAACAGGACTGGGTAATCTTTAACTTTCTGGAAAATATGTAACACCCTGCATATTAAACGTTTTTCTTTATTTCCTACATCGTAACAACAGAATGTAAACACACCAGTTTTGTTTCAACAATTGTAAAAACAAAAATCATGTATTACAAATAAAGTTTGGAAAGCATTTCTGAAATTGATATACACCAGTCACGAAAAGTTATACACTGATTTACAAAGCTGCATGAAGAGGTCCCATTTCACTGAATTGTGTTATTTGGAATGGAACAACAGTGTAAATCAGTCAGCATCTAAACATGCTAAACTCAAATGTCAGCCAGAAACCTAAAAAATAAAAAAAATAAAAATCAACCCTGGCTCTCAGCTCACCTTCATACTGGTGTTTAACGGTGTTGCCGATGTCAGCAAACTTTCGGTCTTCGAAGATGAGGAAGCGGTGCTTGTCGGCCAGGTGCTGAAGACTGTCAGTGACGTGTGGGGAGAAATCCTCCAGGATGTCTACGTGGGTCTTCAGCACGCAAATGAGGGGTCCCAGCTGATCAGCCAGCTGCAGGAGGAGATCTGCCCGTGTCACATCCGCCGACAGGCACAGGTTGGTCTGCTTTTCCTCCATGAGGCTGAGGAGCCGGGCGGCCACGGGATGCGTGCCTGTGAGGCAGGCACGCTCTCTGTAGGTCAGTGCCTTGGGATGCTTCTCGGGGGCTGGGGTTCCAAACGTGCTGTTCCCCTGAATGAACATACGGACGCTTTCCACCATGTCTGCATCGACGTTCCCTGCTGTCCGCAAAACCTCCAGAAGCTTGGAGATGGTTATGACTGAGTGAAGGGTAATGCCTTCCCTGGCCAACCTCTCCCTGCCTCCTTGCTCTCTGTCCATTAACACGACAGCATCCTTCACTTTCAAACCCTCCTTCTCCAGCATCTCTGCTGTCTCCAGGACGCTGCCTCCACTCGTCACTACATCCTCTATAATAAGGCATACATCGCCAGGGTGGATGGTGCCCTCAATCAGCTTCTTGGTTCCTTTATTCATAAAGCAAGAGAAGAGGCAAAAGCAATGCAAAGGCTATACAAAATACAAATGTATTCGTATCGCTAGTTTTATACTTCATTTAATGAAACAACGAAGTCGTCGTCTGTAAATCAACAGCGGAATAAGGCATAACACTGGCATTATAGTTGCATATATTTGCATACGTTTCGACTTCGGAAGAGATAAATTTCCTTCGCACCATAATCTTTCGTTTCCTTTCTTCGAATGAGCATGGGAATGTCATGATTTGAGCAGATTATGGTCGCCAGGGGAAGAGCAGTGTAGGGAACGCCACACACGGACTTAAATGTCAGCCCTGCTCCAAGGGCACGCTGGAAGAGAAGCTCAGATACCTACGAGGGACAAGACACAGACAGTGATTAATAAAACAAATCTGGTGTATCAATCATTCAAATTTACACCCTCTAACAAATCTGCATCGCACCCTGTACAATATATAAACAGCGAGTTCTTCCTCTTTCTAGCGGTCGCCACAGCGGATCATCTTTTCCCATACTAACCTGTTCTCTGCAGCTTCCTCTGTCACCCCAACCTCTCTCATGTCCTCCCTCACTACATCCATGAACCTCCTCT
>JABJVR010000001.1:15174802-15210859 GCA_025773905.1 Chitala chitala | reverse complement strand
AATCTCGTCACTCCCAAAGAAAACCTCAGCATCTTCAACTCTGCTACCTCCAACTCTGCCTCCTGTCTCTTTGTCAGCGCCACTGTCTCCAGCCTATGCAACCTAGCTGGTCTCACTACTGTCTTGTATAATATATAAACAGCGACAAATTCAACATAATAAAAAGTTATGTGTCCTTAATATTATTATAAAACCAATTTTAAGAGTATAAATCGAAAAGGAAAACCTTAACACTGTACACCTAAGTGAATCGAGATCGATTCATGATTTTATACGGACATAACACGTGGGTATGGAGCTCATGTTTAGTAATACCAAACTTACCCGATTCATAAGCGTCGGATAAGAAACTATAACCCTCAAATCAAAATAAACAGGAGAGATTATTCCACTCTTCAATTTGAACGACCCGAATTTTATTGCTTTAATTTCATAGAGTTTGACTATTAAATTATCTATTTCATCCATTTCTTCTGTTCTGCAGGACAAATTGTACCACTATATCTTAACCATAAAGCGCGCAGTTCTATGGCGACAGTCTTCCACAATTTCCGCTACCCAACATTCGCAGTGTTTCATGGGAAACTGAGTTTGTTCGTCAAAAGCCAGCTCGCGTTTGCGACGTGATTCTGCGGGTAGCTTGGTTAATTGGCTTTTGGCAAGCTTTAATAAACTAAACAAATTATCAGGGACCTAGGTTTTGTTTCAGATTTGATAGGGACAAAATCAGCCCCCAACTCCCCACTACATTAAACACACAGAGGGGACAAATCAGACAATAGGGACAAGTTATTTCATACATTTATGTGGAAAGTTTACTATCTACGTTTGTTTGGACTGATTCTGACCTTATTATTTTTATTTACTACACATATAATATTTCTGCGATTAAGTTTAATAATTAAAGAATATCCAGATCATTGAAGGGCAAAGGGCTGTACTGGACAGGCCTAACTAGAAGCCAATTTTAAGATATTACAACATATGTAGGTGAGTTTAGGAATCCCTCTACTACTCATTCTCTCCTTCTGTCACTGAGGTGTCTAATGGCCATGACCAGCTAAAGAGCTTGAATGAAGAAAGATCACTTTCAAAATGTAGCCCGAGCAAGATGGAGAATTCCTCATCTGGGCCTCTTTGTCAAGAGCTAGATTGTTTATTCTTAAAACTTTATAGCAGACATACTTATTTACCTTTTTGTAAGTAAAACAAGCACTTTTTATTTATTTAACATTTAGTAGCAAACAGACAGGTCATGTGGTGTAACAAAAAGAATTTTCTGATACAATTAGCAAATTTTTATACACAGTTTTATTTACAAAGTACGATATTACATGAAAGGATGTAATGTACATGGTGCATGCCATTGCAGGAAAGCAAAGCCATAATTTTTCCAGACATAGCACTGATTCATTATCTAACAATGCTGTTCTGCCAAATGACATCAAGCAGAAAACCCAAATACTGAAGCAGTTATTCCACGTAGTACAGCAAAACAATGCACCCTTAGTAGCTTTGTGGTCAGTTTTATGAAGTGATTTGATATGCCAGACAAAGTGTGAAAGCCACTGTAAACCTAGATCTGCTTAGACAAGGCTAAATATGCAGAGCTAATTACTCTTTGACATTCCTACTTTAAGTAATGACATTCCACTATACAAAGGCTAAACACTGGTATGTTTGTGAATTTTCACAATCACGGAGAGAATTTTAGCCTTTTGAGCTCCACAGGTGTGTAAACAAAATGTTGTGGCAATACAATTTTCTGAACCCGTTCCTGCTCCACTTGTGTAGTATTTTGCAACACTGTGTGATGCAGTGAAGATAAGGGTCTCTTCTGATCCTTTTTCTCAGGTATGGCTTTAGTTGTGTTTCAAGCATTTTATCAGAGAAAGCACCACACCTGGCTTCAATATGAAAATCAGGTACAAGGTAGGAGTGACGTGGTGTGATATTGCTGAATCTCACCCATACCTTCGTCAGGGTCAGAGACCATTACAGTCTAGATGGTGCCATTTATTTCAGCATGTCGTTTGTTTGTGTTCATCCAGTAGCAATATTTTAATAAATCAAAATTTAAACAATGCAAAGAATCACCTTAGAATTATACCATTTGGATTAAAAAATAAGAAAACGAGACAGGAAAAAAAAAACAGTAAATAAATTCTACATAATCAGTTTTTCTTTATCATAATGGCTTCTTGCTGCAATTTCACAAAGCTCACACAAATAAATTAGTAAATACAAGGCCGCAGCTAAACTGGAACCAAATACTGCAGCTCAGTAAATAAATCAACCATCCAAGTGTTGTTCTTATCACATTCAATGCCATAACAGAGACACTTAAAGCAAATCTAAAAGTGCAATACATATTTTCACAGTTGTTTTGCTCTAAAGATTTAAGTGCCTATTGCCCTTGAATGGTTAATATTTTTTATTAGTGTCCTATTGAAAAATCATTGTTTGACATTTCAAGATAAGGGCAATTAACTTTATCAGTGGCTTGGTCTGATCATATGACACAAACTCCACATAGGATGACCTAAAAGCATAAATGTCTACATCAGTCTTACTACACACAAAATACACTCTGCTAGTTTGCACCGTTGGTTTCCTGTTTGTGATTATAAAATTCAAATTATAAATAGCAATAAATACAAATGTGTTTTATAACACTGACATAACATAATAGTTTAAAAATAAAACTTCATACAACATTACAACTGTATATACAGACATTTGGAGATGTGTATTTATAGTTTGCCAAAAACACATGTTAATACAGTAAAATTTAAGGCTTGGTACAATCTATTCTATTTAAACCAATCAAATGTGAGACTGGAGAATTTTCACAATGCCTTTCAAGCTGTATTCAGTTACTGTATTTGTTTAAACAAAACGTTACAGTCTTTCAGTTTTTTGTTGTACAAAATAAAGCTTCTGAAAAGCAAAGTCAAGGTGACGAAGTTGTCATATTTTCCAAGTTATTCAATTTACACATTGTTGAGACAAATCATTGACTACAAGATTGTAGCTAACATTATGACTGAATCCTGCACACATGGTACCCCTTAGACTGATCTGTAACCCAGCAGACAATCTCAGTGACAATTTAAACAATCTCAGTGACATATAATTTATCAAGTCTGATTATAGGCTCATGTACACTTCAGATTTGTGTGCTGAAAAGCAGCTAGTACACACCTCCATGGTGTAACCTCATAACAGTGCTAAAGATCTCTTACCACATTCTGCAATATTGTACATTCAGTTATTACTTTTAGTCATCTTTATAGGCATGTTGATAATTTTTAATCTGCATATGGGATTGCAACCCCTATAATGCATAAACAGAGAGGAACATAACAGTAATGCATTAACAGCCATGCTTTATTAATAAAGACTATTTATACCAGATGCATTGCAGTATGGGAGACTTTCCTGATGTTCCCTGGCACTCGTATATCTAGAATTTTAGGGACAGCGTTTCATAAAAATAAATACTGTCATTAAAGCTCCTTGGAGTAACATATTCACATCACAGAGAAAAAGTCAAATGTATCAGAGTATGTACGTAAAGATGGCAACAGGGATTTGTCCCAACCACATCACAGCAGGCCCTGAGCTTGAGTTCGCAGGAGCCAACGGTGTTCAGATGGTATGTCCCATGTTGCTGGTGACTAGGCCTTTGATGTTGGCGACCGGGCGGATGTCATTGAGCTGCCGCCGCCTGTCGACAAAGGAGGCCAGCCGCACGGTATCCAGTGGAGTCTTGGAGTGCTCCCCACCACGGGAGCTCACCCATGGGTGCTGCAGGCAGGAGGTGGCGCTGGGCCGCTTGCGGGGATCCTGCTGCAGCAGTGAGCTGATGAAGTCCCGGGCCGCCTGGCTCACTCCCTGAAAGTACTCGTCTGGGAAGCAGAAGTCCAGGCGGCAGATGTTGATGCAGGTCTCCTCCAGGCTCTCGTCCAGGAAGGGGGACACGCCGCTCAGCATGACGTAGGCCAGGACCCCCACGCTCCACACGTCCGTGCTGAGAGACACCGGCGTCCCCCGGATTAGCTCCGGTGCTGCAAACTCTGGGTTCCCCAGAAGGAGGTGGATGTAGCGATGGCCCGGCACCTGCACTGCGTCCCCAAAGTCTATGAGCTTGACACATGGGACAGGCGTGCGAAGATCCACCATGAGGTTCTCAGGCTAATGACAAAACAGAATTTTAAACTGTGGTTAGATACACTCTGCATTTTGAGCTTGAGAAGACCCCTCCCAAAAAAAAAAATTAATTGTATGCAGTGATGTAATTAACTTCTCTCACAATAAAACTTAAGAACGGCATGGGTCCAATTCCTTCAACATAAAACAGTACAGCAGTGCTTGTAGACAGTGTGGTGTGTGTACCTTGAGGTCCAAATGGGCCACTCTGCAGGTATGGAGATGCTGAAGAGCTTCCAAAGTGTCTTTTACGTAGAAGGCAATCTTCTCCTCCATTAGTACATCATGGGCCACTAGATAGTCTAACAGTCTACCATGTTCCAGGCTAAAAAAAAAAACAGATGTTTGAGGACTCTGGGTAGTCCCTGCAGGAGTTGAACTAAAGCAGCTGCTACTTGATGAGTCGATTAGTTTGTATAGCTAAAGACCCAAGTTCCCCATACTTTGAAAACTAATCAATCTCATGTTCTGGGCTCAGAGGGTCATTTTTATAATGATCACACTGCTACATTATGTCAGAACATGAAACGTGACTTAATCAGCAGCAGGCCAGTGAAGTCAGAACTTACAGCTCCAAGACCAACATGAATGAGGTGGCAGACTCGTAGGTGTCACACAACGCTGACACCTGAGGGTGCTGGACGTGTCTGAGGATGTCTGCCTCGTGCGCCACCTGCTCCTTCTTCTGCATCCTCTTGCTTATGAACTTCACCGCCAACTCCTTCTTGGTTGCTTTATTCAGGCACTTCTTCACCACTGAGAACCTGCCCCTGGAGACAGAGACAGACACAGACAGTATGGGCTACAATATATTGCAGAACTATTAGCTGGGACAAGGCACATTATTTTGATTTCATGACATTTAATGTTACTCCCAAAATGTAAGGAAAAAAAAAACTTGAAGTAATGCAAAGCATTTGCTGCAATGCTACACAATTCTCTACTGGAGGTACTTTTAAAATGGTATGTGATTTATTTCCATGCCACAAAACAACACTTACCTTCCAATTTCACAGATTTCTGAGAAAGATGTCTCAAAGTTATCCTTCCACTGAACACCAGTGCCATCATATGCAGAATCTCCAAAACAAATGAAAACATATTACTTCAATATTAAGAAGACACAATACAGTAATATTCTCTGATATTGTTATATGGAGAACTAAACAGAAGATGTTTATATAATATGTCCACTGGAGACAGTCCATCTGATGTCCACATGGGATGTCCCATTCCCCTGAAGGTCCACGTGTCTTACTTACTTCCACTTGGAAGAGTCACCATATTGGAAGGTTCACTTGGTGGGCTGACTCCCCAAGGGTTAGTGGCACTGACCCGAAACTGGTAGTGCCCTCCTGGTATGAGGTCCTCAATCTTCACACAGACATCCCTTGTGGATACCACTGACTGCTGCCAGACCAGAGAATCTGAAAAACAGCACCAAAAACAGACAGATACACTATGGTTATTCCATATTTGGGGATGTCAATGTTTTTCCTATATAACCCCAGTCTTTAACACCCATGGGCCAGAGAGTTGCAGTGAAGTAGTTTTTAAAAACAAGTTAGAAAAATTATTGAATTATCATCACATTAGATGTTGTTAAAAATGTTTTTTAACAAGGTAAATTAGACAGATATTCTTTGTAATGACCCAAGTACCTTTCAATTAAACCAAATGGCTGTTGAGATACCACATTTTACATCTTAAATTATATAAGTAACTAATGTCTTGCTGGTTAGTAACATGTGAATCTTCAGTGTTCTGATAATGGGGTTGAGAAAAGGTGAAATGGAGCATATACCTTCCTGGCGATACTCTACAGTGTAACTGGACACAGCACAGTTCCCCGAGCTCGCCGGTGGAAGCCACTGCACTATCACTGTTGTACTACTGGCTTCCTGAGCAATTGGCCGTGCAGGGGCTGCTGGGATACCTGTCCACCAGGGTGACCTACACGTTAGTTCCTGCATTCATTTGAAGTGATTGACAAGGTCTCACCTGCCCCTCCCTCTTTGTTCCTGCTGCGACAACTCACCTTGCACTTTGATAGAGGCTGAAGAGGACGCAGTGCCGTGATCATTTACAGCCACACAGGTGTAAATACCTGTGTCTTGGGGCATTAAGTTACAGATCTTTAGGAGGATGTCACCTGTATCCCTAGCAACAAGAGTAGAGGAAAGCAATTTTAGGCTAGCCTGGTTATGAATTTACTGTACAAGGGCAAAACTGGCTTCAGAAAAAACCTGTTATAAATTTAGATATTTTAATTATTTAAAAAACTATATCTTTAGATTGTGCTTGAAAGATGCAACTAATAAGTGATGATTAATCAAACTGTTCATCATCGACTTGCGAATGACATTTATTTTGTATATAGCTATGGGTATTTGCAATATGTATGCATTAATGAAATAATAGGAAAGTCCTGTTATAAAACTATATATATATATATATATATATGGGGATTTTTTAAACCATAATATGTCGATTTAAATGAATTTGTTAATATAACAAACTCATCACGCAAACTTGTTAAGAAGTTAATATTAATAGACTATGAATGATTTGCCCAGGAGTGGTCTGGCTGTTCTAAAGGTAAGCATAGTTGCATGATACTTTCAGCTGGAGAGTCTCTGTTTTACTAAACTGCTTGTGTTAGCATGGTTTTCTGCCTGTATTTCTCAGCAACTTTGTCACTTTGTCATGCATGAACCTCCCTCCTCACATAGAGCATGTTGTGTCAGCCAGCCTTTCTGAAGGTCAAGTAAGCAGTGTTTGAAGAGGGAAAGCACAGGTGCCAGTCTTTCCCTTATGATATGCAAGACGCATTCCTGGTATTGTTTACTGGTGAGTACTGGCCTACTTCAATTACTGTAAGTAAAGAGCTGTATCGGATTCCTGTCCCCTAAAATACATAAACCTTTATTTACAGAGGACCTTTTGCTCTGGCCAACTTCCTAACCAAGAGACTTCATATGCATTTTAAGATTCAAGATTTTCCAATAATTAAACATCTGACTTTTAAGGACAAATTCAAGGGCTTAATTATCTATAAAGTAGAAACATACAATTTATCTAAGTGTATTTTTTATTTTGCGTGCTGCACTTGATCTGTCATAATGCTCATGTAAACCCTAGCCTTATACCTGATATTAATAGTGAAACGACTGTTGTTGACGATGAGGTTCTGATCTGGTCCTTTCAGGGTGATGTCTGGCTTTGGACGACCACAGACTTTGCAACAGAGGACCACAGTCTCCCCGAATGCACAGGTCACATCCGAAAGTGGAATCAGGAACTCTGGAGCCACTTCGAGAGGAGATCATTCAAACAGGTTGTCATAAAAGCAGATGGTCTGCTTTTATCTAGGAACTTTGCTTGACACTGTTGTATGCATTCATTTATTGTTATTGAGGTGCAAGATTTTTTTTAAGTTTATTCAGTAATTCTACAAACAAGGAGACTTACCTTCTTGGATAAAATTGGGATTCAGTAACTGTAAAAACAAATGAATTTGTAGGTAAGACATGTTTTAGTCATTGTCATTTGTAATAAACATAATGTTGCATTAAGCTACAGCTTAAAGTATATGTACAGATCAGGAGTTTATAGGCAGCTAAAAATTTTATGTTATCTATATTTTTTTTTCAACAAAGGCACATTAAAACATACAAATTCTGGTTGGTTTTATACTGGCACTTCAGACAGTGTTAGACCAACACTATAGACATAAACCATCAAACAGATTCTGACAACAGAACAAAGACCAAAAACAACAGGCTATGTGTGTTATAATGTGTTTTATATCTGCAGAGCTTGTTCAGCTGGAGCCTGAAAACTCAGGGGTAACATCAGTCCAAAGGTTCAGGGGTCACATCAGTCCAAAGATCAGTCCACAACAGGAATGTCCTACGTCTCATTTGCTTTGTTGATTTTACTCATTAGACCAAAATATCAGTCAGCAACGGTCATGTGTTTATCTGTACTTTGAACAAGAACAGGGCAGGTTGAGGTAGAAACTAAGACCTGTTACATAACCAGGCTTCTATAAAGTGCTTCTCACACTACAGGTCAGCATGTTTTATTTAAGTTTTATTTAAGTTTTATTTATTTCACAGGAAATAAATAAAACTTAGCCTGAAAATTATCAAAAAATACACACTAAAGAGAAACCCCTCTGAGAAAATTTGAGAAAGTGAAACTGATTTTTTTCTACGTAAATTGTTGTTCTCAAGCGTATGTGGAACTCCAGGTTGTCTCCTGCTATAGGCCTATATGTACACAGGCTTGTCTTCAGGCACTCATGGAAGTCAAAAGGCAGACATGGGAAAGTTTAAGTTTGGGATGATTAAAAAATATATTGTTCCAGAAAGAAAATGTATAATGTACATTTTTATAGCACTTAATACCAACTACGAAATATGGGAAAGTGAAAGTATAATTTTGACATGACTTTTTTTTTTTTTGCAAGCGTTAATTTTCAGAAACACAAAGTCACACAATAAAAAGTTATATGCTTCTTCAAAGTAGGTAAAAATAGACTCTTCTTCATGAATTATGTAGCATGTGTGCATCCAGGAGTTTCTAACTAGATCAGGAAATCCCTGAAGGACTTGGGTTTTGTGCACCATTACTGCACTCTGCTGACACCCAAATTTTCCACCCCAGAGCTGGTGGTTTAAAAGGGACCTGCTGAAGAGGGTGTGGAGTCCTCTAACTGGAACAAGAACTACTGTCAGGACTTCAGTGCATTATCAGTGGATGCAGAGGTCTTGAAATCTGTCTATTCTTGAAATTCATATACCCAGCTTTGGGGACTGAGATAATACAGTAATTAGTGACATTTGTGAAAGAAAAAAAATAAGTTGAGAAAGATGGAGAAATTATGGGATTTCAAGCTAACAGCGTGTGCTGTCACAGCTGAGAGCTGTAAATAGGCTCCATTTTTATTAACAAAAACTGACTTTTGGGTTGCACATATCATAGCAGTCTGGTGGCTCAATGGGTAGAATATCAGGTGGGGATATGAATGTCTCCTGGTTTGAATCCCAGACCAGTAATCAGATGTATCCTTGAGTAAGACACCCAGTGCTAGCTTCCTGGGTGCCGTGTGTGGCTACCCTCTGCTCCCTGTAATGTGAGTGAATATCCCTGTAATGTGAATGAAGTGTTGTAAGTTGCATTGGCTGCATAAAAGGGTCTGCTAATTTAATAAATGTAAACATATGAGTAGTTTGTTACGCATTTCAGATGCCCAACTCAAGTTCTGCAGTGGAGTTCTTATTGTACGTCATATATGTAATTGACATCTTAGTCACATTACTCATCTGAAATGAAGAAATGTGATGGTGAAGGACAGTTTCCTGAACCTCTGTTATTTAACATTTTTATATGTACCACGCATTACTGTTAAATGCTTTCCACTTCCAGATTCCTCACTTAATGGTGCAATCGCATGTATCATTTCTAATTTGTAACTAACTGGGCATGATTATAATTCTATAGTTAGAATCTTAGTTACTATCCCTATTTCTGATAAACCTATATGGGATTTATATGGGAGCAGCTCTACGGACAGTTGTTGGCTCCTTGCCACTGACTCTCCTATGGCTGCAACATTAGGTTCAAGATAGGAACTCTGGTGATTCAATACCAATCCTCTCCACTGCACCCTGTCAGCGTGGCCCCAGAAGACCCCAGCGGGAATCTTTCCTTCTGTGTCATCCTCTCGTGGTGTTTGCATTAAAAATATTTTTCCACAGTGGTCTTCCAGCCAACAGTCGTGCAACACCCATTGGTCGAACATGCTCAGGCCCAAACACCTGGTGTTTAGTAAAAGCTGCTAAAGGAGCTTCCCTAATAACTCGCTCTGCAGCAGCCATCACCTACACGATCCAGGTGACTGCACACAGGTGAGTGTAACCAAAGACAGGTGCGTTTAGGGCTCTTTTCAGGGCCAGGACTGGAGAGCACTACGCTTAGTGACAGTGCAGTTAAAAACACCTGCAGACACTGATACAGGAAGCATGCAGGATGGAATGGGACACAGTACTACCTCCATGCTAGTTTGCGGGTCTAGCTCATCGCAATCTGATTCTTCTGAGCTGTTAGACTCCTGCAGTATGGAATGAGAAAAAGCAAAATTAGAGTTGTTACACCAGCTTCACGGCCTCCAGGATGGAGGTCAGAGGTCACCGGCCACGAGGCACAGGACAGGTGTGCCGTGCATGTCCCGTGAGACCTCTTAAACTCATGGCTCCACATTTGAACAATTCCTCTTCTCTGCAATTTTCTCAACTCTCAGGTTAAGTCGGAGGATTGCAGAGAAGGTCTGGTTTTTTTTTTGGTCAGGTGGTCCTCTGACAGCGGTGTTTGGGGGCCATTGAGTCTGATGTCCCAAATTATTGGTCAGCCCGGATGTAAAGATGAGATGAAGTTTACACAGAGTGTGCACCATCATTTACTCAGAACATTGTAACATTTCAAGATGCGTATTTACTTGTGTGTGCAGGTCACTTGCTATCATAAAAATACCACGTGGCGAATACCATATATCAGCAAGAACGACATTTCTCTAACGTTCTCTAAACTTGTGGCCTCATATTATTCAGTATTTTGGTATTAGTACACACATTTCACTAACAATCCTGTCAGAAATGAAATGTTTCTAAGATTGTATGAATCATGCAGCTTTGGAAATGTAATCATCTACAGAAATGAGGGTGTATATCTGCAAATACTGAACTATCAAACCGGGGTCATGCATCTGAATTCCAGCATAAAACAAATGTTAAATTACAAAGTGATTACTGTTTTTTCTACAATGAATGAAGAATTTCAAAGTGGCCAAAGTCTCTCCAAGCCATCGTTCTGTTCTTCATTAACAAAACACTATTAAAAAAAAAGCAATGTCAATCAAAAGCTATTTGTTAGTAGCATGCATAAAAAAGACCAACATAAAATGTAAAAAAAAGCTTTATTGGTGGGGGAGGTTGTGACTGCCTGGGTCTTGCACACAGGTGGGGGGGGGTCTTCATGGCCTGCTTACTCACTTTAACAGTGACCTTGCTGCTCAGAATTTCCTTGGTCTTACGAAGTCCATTCTCACCCTTTGCGTCACTTTTGCAAGTGCCCTCCTTCTCTGCCCGCTTTCTCATGCGCAGGGTATGCCATGAGAGAGATTTCCTGTTGTGCCAAAAGATGGATGAGTCAAACTGGGGGAGTCACACTGAGAAAGACAAGGAGCGGCATGGGCATGGGTGTGGGGTTGGGGGGGGGAGAAGTCCATCAAACTGTGGAGAAAAAAAAAACAGCCCTCCTCCTGCCACTGACTGCTCTGGATTCTCAAAATGAAACAAAAAAATTAAGAAATATTTACTTTGCAGGATATTTATACAATATGTAGCATAGCAAAAAAAAAAAGAAAACACAAAGAATATATCATCACTGTTCTTCAAAATGTCCAGTGTATTTTAATGTTGTTAAATACTGTGACATCACAGAGAAAACGTAGCTTGTGTAAAACTAGCAATTCCTTCATATTTATTGACGACCTTGGAAAAATAATGTTTTTGCATGTGCCTGTTCAGGAATGCTGTGGTAGGTAGAAAAGCAAAAAAAGAAAACAAAGAAAATTTGTAATATGGACGCTAAAATCCCACAAATTTTTAAAAAGAGTTAAAAATAAAATCATAATTCCAGAATGTCTTGAGATAAGCAAGGCCCTGAGTTAACACAAAACATACATACACCCCCAAGTCTCCATGAACAGAAATGAACAACTTTAATGTGGTCCACAATTTAGAAACTGTAAATCATTGATGGAAACTGAGGTCATTAACAATGAGACTTCATCTCTTTACCTTAATGCCAAGGGAAAATACTCGTAACAATGTTTCTAAACAGCACAAAAATGCAGATACGGATACCTTAAATTTGAACACCTTTGATTACCTAAGAGAATCAGACCGTTCCAGAATGTTCCGAAGGATCTTATGTAATCATTTTGTATACTCGATCTGACATACAAGCCAGTAGTTTACCATCTATGCCTAAGACTGACAAACTGTGAGTATCTGTATAAAGCAGTCTAACTGCTGCAGGACTAACCACCACTGATAACATTGCCATAAATGGTTTCTCCTCAAACTACACAACTTTGACTTTTGCCTTGTCAAATCATGCTCATGTAAAGTTATTTCACATACTTAAAATAATACATTTAAAATTATTCGTTCAGTTACAATTACAATGATGAACATTGTGACTATCGTTATATTGCACAACCTGACTTCATTAATATGGTTTCTCTTTTTAAATAGTGCAAAAAGACTTTATACAGGAATGTATTAGAAAGAGTATTGGTAAACAAACAGAAAACAACCTTTTTTTTACAGTAAACTGCCAACTTATCAGAAAGCGACAAATTAAAATATAAAATAAAATGAACTTTAAAACAAAATAAAATACAAGCTGTACAAAAAATTGCCATAGACAATAAAATAAACTTTCTCCATTTGGAGAAATAGACCTCAGATCAACATAAGGCCATTTTTTGCCAAATGTGTAAAGAAATATAACATGTTAGAAATGAAACAAAAGAAACTGAACATCCAGACCAGTCCCACATCGATGCAGGATTAATCCTCCTCTCATTATTTATGTTTGAAACAGGTTGTGACTGTTCTAAAGTTCTTATTATTTTATTAATTACCTCTTTTTTTTACATATATTACAGGACAAGATATGCAACAAGACTTCTCCTGTGTGCAGATCCAGCACTTTTGAGTTTGTTCCATTGTGGTGGGGTGGGGGGGTATGGAGAGGAGGGGGAGTGGCCACACACCCCCCCTTCCCCTCGCTTTGACCTTGCCTTACAATCCAAGTTGTTCCCAGGGATGTGGAAGGGACACTTACTTGAGGCTTCCTTCAGCACTGTCTATGAGGGCTTTACTGAGCGGGCCCAGGACATGTCCTGGGACCCAGCCCTCAGCCGGGGGGGACTGGCTGTTGGCTGGCCGGTACACCAGGTACATGTTCTGCTGATTGGTCGCCAGGACCTGCACGATCTCGCCCTGGGCGACGCAGATCTCGTTCTCCTTCAGTGCGTTGTAGTCCTGGGTCACCACCATGGTGGAGGACATTCCATTGCATCCGGCTGCATCGTGCTGTCCGGGGGGTGGGGGGGTACAGGTACACCAAAAACACAAAGGAGCCATGGTTACGTCTGGGAGGGCAGAAGCCCACCATCGTCAGCCTCCTCTGCTCTGCTCTCTTAGACTTCAGAACATCTCCCAGTGCTAAAACACTCTGAGGAAGTACTACAGTGTGAAATCTCTGACAGCCAAGTAATAAAGGCCTCTTTTCGCACTCAGATGGGCTGTTTAAAACTTGGAAAACTAGGTTATTTTAAAAAGCACTCTGTGTTACTGTTGTTTAGAAGAAATGATTTATGAGAAGTCAGTGTTGCAGCTGCCCAGGTGCATATGTGCCTCTGTTCAAGTGCTCACACTGATAAACATGCCTGGCCTCAATGAGGAAATCTAAACCTGCACTGTTTTCAGTAATACCATGCCTGTCTGTTAGTCACTATGTAAAGCTATTTTGGAAAGCAGTGCAGAACAGCAGTACTGACAGTGGGCCCATGGTGATTTTGTGGTATTCTTACAACCACTCTTGGACTGGACTTACCCCGGCTGACTCGTAGCGCTCTGTGTGTTTGTGGGGGTCATAGCAGGGGCTGCCGTTAGAGGTAGGTAGCTTGAGCGGAGTGGCGGCGCGACCTGACAGGGGAGGCTTCTCTGTCCCTCCGGATGTGGAGGAGACGGGCCTGCTGTTAGCCTGGGGGGACCGGATGCCGCCCGACTGGGTTCGGGTTAGGGAACCACACTCTCTCTTCTGGTACTCAATTGGAGACTGCAGAGCTGTAGAAACGACAGCAGTCCTATTTAACCCTGCTGTAAGAGGCCTAAGGCCAGCTGTGTCCATGATGTTGTGCTATAGCATTGAAACAGAAGGTGCATTGTAAAACTGGTGCAGGTGGAACTAATGAACCGACAACTTGGCTGCCCGCGGCTGAGTGTTTCCAATCACCTGGCACTTACAGGGGGGGTTAGGGACAGGTGTATCACCAGAAGATTCCCAGCACAAACACAGTACGCACAGGACAGGAGCACAGATTACTGCACTTAGGTGTAATACCTCGGCCTCAGAGGAATGGTCTATATATTACTATAGGCAGTCAATCAAAAATATCCAATGTCCTGCACTGTGTTCCTCATCAGATGTCTTGCATCAGTGGTGGAATGTTCCCTACCTGACAGGAAGTTGCTCTGGGCATCCAGCACCTCTTTGATGTGCTGGACCCAGATCTGTTTGATCTCCGGGTTCGCAGCCTGCATGGTGAAGCGCTCTGTCGAGCCTCGACAGAACAGGACAAACTTGCACGGGTCGTTGTCCGCATGCTCGTCCATGCTCAAGAAGCTCACCTGCAGGAAAACGCAGAAAAACACACTCTTGTCCTTATATAGCACCACACTGTAACACTGGGACACGTTCAAGAATCGCTTTTCAAACATAAATCAGAGACTGTAAGCAAACCAAAAACGTTTTTTTTTTTTTTTTTTTACTGGTTTTGTCTGCAATCTGCACTGACCTTGACTCCACTGTTAGTAAACATTTCAATGTCTATAAGCATTGTTTGGAAAAACAATTTAATTCAATGTTTGCCTCTGCTATTAAATTAAAATAGGTTTTATCTTGGTAAACAAACAGAACTATCTACCCTGAAATATCATGAATGTTCTTACTGCTACTTGAAAATTCTTCAAATTCACATAAATTCAGCTTAACAAATTTGGTGACTGAATCAGAACTGAGAACACGCTGCATGGAAGACAAACGGCAGGCAGACAGTACACCCCGTCTCGTCCGAAATTGCACTGTGAGACCCCGCACCGCACCTTGATGCTCTTCTTGAACTGGTACCCCGGTGTGGATGAGCCCTTGCGGAGCAGCTCACTGAAGATGACGATCTGCTCGAAGAGGAAGACCCTGCGTTCTTTACTACGAGACAAAACTCCCGTGTCCTGCTCGGTCACAAAAAAGGTGTCCTGAAGAAGCAGCTTTCCCTGGCTCGTCAGTTTACCCTGAAGAACAGAATTCAACACGGGTCAGAAAATTTTTAAGCCCAAGTCTCGAGTGCGTGAAATATTAATTAATTTCTTCAATATAACTATTCAACCTAAATATTACATACCTGAGTAAAAGTAAAGAAACTGTTGTTTATTTTCTAGCCAAAAACCTAGTTCTTGAGCACTTAGCCACTATGCTAACATCTGAGAGTTTTCCATAAAACAATCATTGTTCACTGGAATCAAGCAGTAGCAATATGCTCTCATGATTAAAAACGAAACGCTTCGTCTGTCTTCACCCGCATGTATGTACACAGTATATGTCCTCTCAGTACAGAATAATAAAGCCCTTGTCAGCACTACATACTTTCAACACCACTGATTAAACCTTATACCACTCATAAACTCCACTGATGACAAAAGCATCAAACATCCATCAAATAAAAGTCGGTCCCCTGTCTCTCAACACTGAAGAAACAAGAAATGTCTTTTCCCTCTTTCAACATTAATATAAAAAACATCCAGGCTCCTGAACACCGTAGTTCTGCCTGACGTTAACTGTACGACAAAATTTTCACTTTTACACATTTTTAAAAAGGTAAACGACCAAAAAAATATTTTTTAAATCAGCTAATTGTTTTCTGTCATTATCTGCTCACAGAAAAATGTCAAATGTTCACTTCTAAGCGATGAATTCAATGCAGTGAGCACTACACAAATCGGAATACAAATCAAACAATATGAGCAATAATGGTGAAAGTTGTGTTGTGCTTGTCTGATACCTCATAACCCTGTAGGCGCCCAAGATTCATCATGTCATTGCATTGCTTAGGGACCAGGAACATCAGGTCAACTGCTTTCTGTAAACACACATTTAAAATGCACAGAATTATTCGTATAGAAATAGCATCAAAAACTGAAAAAAAAAAAATTATGTTAGTTAGTTAGTCAGTTACCTAATTAGCATGAGAAAATGTTGAAAAAAACTGACCATACAGCGTGTGGTAAAAGTGCATTCTGAAACACACACTCAAAATTATACTGTACATAAAACAAAGTACAACACTCTAAGGAACTATAACAGCAACAAGATGTATATAAATGTATATAAAGCAAGAAATGCTTCAAACAACCTACCTGAGTCTCATGACAATCTAAGCCAGCCTTCAAACTGTACTTCAAGAAATCCTAACAAAAAGACACCATATTCAGCCCTCACACAACAACACAGCACTTATAAGGTAAGCCAAAATTGTAAGGTTGCAGAAAATCAGTTAAAAATTATACATTTGCTGTTCACTCACAGGAACCATACCTTGAGAAGCAACTGATATTTAGTTATTCTCTGGATCGGTTTTATCAGAAAATCGCTAAGAGTCAATCTTGAGTTTATCTCCTGTTGCAAACCCTGTAAAACATGCCAACAGTTACCATCAAAGTCTGCGTTCAACTGAAATGTATGCTTTGAAAAGGATTACAAAAAATATGCAGTCACGTTTTATCTTTATTTCCAGTGTGTTGAAATATGAAATATCAAATAAAGCGAGACAGGGAGGGGCGGTTTACCTCGAAGTAGGAATCATACTCAGCGACAACATATTCGGACTTGGGTTTGTTCTGGCAGTACACGACATACATATGCAACCTCCTCTCCTGTAACAACAAGTACTGCCTCAGTACGTATCTGACTTCGAATGTATTGTCATAATACTGCTACACACATGCTCACAGACTCTACAGTTCAGCTCATTAATTTACATACCCCAAACACGCACCCCGCACAAATAATTACTGCAATCTGACTTAATGTGATTAACATAATAAATTTTTATTAATGATAAATAGCTTAATATGTGCATTGCAATAAATTTATGTGCTTCGTATTAGTCGTTTTTTTAATGTACAAATTCTGCTAGGTGCATATAAAGTTAGGAAGACAATAGTACATGTACTATTAATTGCTCCAGCCCAGTCCAGCAAACATACACATATATAAAGCACATTCTTCAAATATGGATAAACTTCACTTTGCGTATGTGTTCGGTCAGAGTGCGATTAGTCGTATTCACGTACGTGTTTGATGAAAAGCTCGGCGAGGAGGTCATGGTTTTGCTGGCATTTCTCCAGTTCACCCAGAAAAAAACTGCAAGACAGAAAGTAAACCATTATAGACGTATTCTTAATGATCAATTCAGATTTTTTCATTTTTAAAGTTTAACCACAGGGGTTGAATATCGGATGGGGGGTAAGGGGCTTTAATGACACTGGTCTAAACACCCCAGCACACAGTGTAATTTCATTTTAATTCACCATGATGTCTAGTCATGATAAAACTGATTTAAACAAAAATGTTAAGTTCTGTTTTTAGCAAGCAGTAGAATATAATTTTTGGAAAATTCATAAGTCATCAAACATTAGAGTTAGAAAAAGTTGGCAGACCACAATACAACAGGAATTCTATTTCAACCAGTCTTTTTAAACTGACACCCCCCCCCCCCCAGATGGGGGCTGATCGTGTGCCAAAGCTGGTCCCCCTGACTAGATGTGTTCCATTCACAGTAATGCAAAGAGGCGTTCTGCACGCAATAACTGCATAACCACACAGCGACAAAGGTCACAGAGCCCATCTGTAACATCAAAGGGAATTTAGACTGACAACGCACTCTCTGTGCCAGTCGTATATCTGGTGGATGTTCCCAAACACGATCTTGTCTTTTCCTTTCATGTCCTCAGGAATGCCCTTGTCTTCCATCCTCTTCATGAACCCCTGATGAGGAAAATACGAGTGATACCAAAACATACAGGGACTGATCACCTGACATGTGCCGCACTTTTAAAAAGGAATGTCAACATTATTCTCTTCACGATAGTTTTGCTGTTGCATCCAGGTCTTCTCTCACCTCCACGACGATGCCCAAGTCCTTAACGTAATCTTTTTCGGTCTGTATCAGCTCATTAAGGACAAACCTGCAATATAAAGATTATAATAACATTACAACTGTAATCATTACAGTGAAACTGTAATTACAGTAAAAACACTGAAACACACAGATTATTTACAGAACTTAATACGTGTTATTACCATTTATATATAAAAGATGTGATTATTAAGGTATAACAATTTAATTTTTTCATAAACCAGGTTAAACTGGTTTATGAAAAACTTCTTCTTAAAAAAACTTGTTCTTAAACTCAACAAGCACTACCAAGCTGGTAAATACAAAAAAAAAAACATTCTTTCAGTATATACCCATGTATAAGTCAATCTCATGGACTGAGAGCAGTATTTTAGGGCTAAACTAGTTAAATTTGATATGATCCATGTATAATTTCAGTTCAAAATAAATTGGGGTGAAGCAAAGACCGTAACCAGTCGTGCTTCACAACGTCTTATGCACCAATAATAAAGTTCAAGGAATATTTTATCCATTACTTACAAACATGGCCACAAAGTAACATAAAGACTAAAGAAGTATAATCATTTTTTTGCATTAATAAAGAAACTTTACGTTTAATATTATTAAATTAGGTATTAAATTAGGTAAACTTAAATATTAGGTCAGTGTTCCTCAAAGTAGGTTTGGTTTAATTTCAATATTAAACCATAACAGTCAATATTCAGTTAGGTAGTCCTTTCCTGTAGTATTTAATAAATGAATGTTGGTTCCACCTTTAACAGTTTAAAGTGTTGCCAGTGAGTTTTGGCTTCCGTTATCTCCCGTCATGACGAATAAAAACTGTGTGGTACAAATCCTTACTAGGCATCTTTCTCCACCACACGTTCCTTACAGATTACTCATTTTCACTGCTGGAGATTCTTCCTAAACCGGTTCTGTCAGGTTAAATTTTTGATTCATAATCAAGTGCTGAAACAAGGGTAAGTGAAACTGACTGGCAGAACAATCACTGCTGCCAGTCAGTCTGTAGGGGCAGCCCTAATGACTTCTGGGCCCCAGGCAAAATTCAATGGATCCACCCTCCCTGTGCCTGCATTTGCACAGCCACACACAAGCACTAACTACGCAGCTGACTTGAATTTGTTCACGCCCGCGCTTAAAACTGCCCGTGTCCCGCCGCTGTGGAATTAGCCGTCGGTTACTCCTTCGTACGTGCGTCCACGCAGGGCTTTCGCCCTCTGCTCCATCTCGGGATCTCTTGGCTGGGCTGCCGGCTGCTCCGGGGGCTTCATGGCACTGAAGCCTGGATAAGAACCTGGCTCCAGGGTCTGTCACAGGGACAAGAGGGGACAAAAGCCATCAAGACCACAGCCACTGCTTAGGAGTGTGTACAACAGCACCGGCACTCAGCTGACTAAGAGACCGTTACTGCTTCTCTCTGCGTCACAGGAGCTGCAGTAAAAGGCAAAATTTACCAGCACCATTGCATAACATGTCTACAAATCTTTAACACACAAAGACTTTACAGGTTTTTTCTTGGAAACAGTTCATCCTGTACAGAGCGGAAAAAGAGGCATTTAGTCATAAACTTGACAGGAAATGGTACAAAGCAGACAACAAGCATAGTGCCGATATGACTTAAATGATCTCCATCCATTAATACACATATACTGTACTAAAACAAAACGCAGTACACTTCTAAAGTTGACCTTTTTCACTGGAAGATGTCAACAATTTTATTTGTCAACTCAATAGGCCCTAACAATAAGCACGACAGTTAATTGTCTTTTTATTTAGGGAAAAATTTTGTTTGCTAATGATACTGTCGTTCTGTGAAACCTTCAGTGAGAAACTACCTTGTGAATCATGATTCAGCTCTCCAGAGTGGTTTCAGGTTGTCAAAAAAAAGCAGTCCTACAAGTTCCCAGAGAGGTTTCAGCGTGCCCTGGCACGAAGTGAAAGTGGCTGGGCTGGAATGTGAAATTGCGTCACACCTGGAGTGTCACCCCTCAACCGTAAGGCCAGAAAGGGCTCTAACACAACAGCACTGAAAGCAAAAGGTGAATGATGAAGAGAGGCAGATATGGGCTGTTTGCTTTCTTCTGTAATTTAAGTCATCTGCAGAAACATTCACGCTCATAGCAAAGGAAAAAACCGTAAGCCATATTTGCTGTTTTTTCCGCTGACCAAGGACAGAGAACAATAAGGTTCCTCTTGTCCAATGATCGAGTATGAAAAGGGGAAAACAGAAAAACACTAAAGCAGGCTCATTAGGAATCTTTACGTGTCTCTCTCTCTCACTATCCATCTCACTCTTTTTCTCCTTCACACCCTCTCTCTCCTTTGCCAATCATGTGAGCCACCACAGCAGCGTTCACTGCACCAGACTTACCATCTTAGTTTTGACCAATTTTTCTATTGCACTGACAAGCTCGGCAGCACTGGGGACTTCGGCAGCGACCTGACGGGCAGCGAGCAAAGACGAGGACTGCAAGGCACAGTTCGATAGGAGGAAAGGCGCGTTAGCAGGGAGCACAGAAGGGCACAGGGGGAGAAGAGACACAGGCGGTTATCAAAGGCACTTGCATTAGCACTTCCTGAGGGTCTGCTCTGCTGCGGCTTAAACCCCCAAGAGGGCCTTGCTGTTGCAAATGCAACACAGCTGCAACTTTAGCAGCTTTTACTGGAAGTGTTTTTGGTTTTCGCTGAGGCTTGACCACAAAAATTTAATTGTCGGCAATGCCGATATGATTCTACAGGAATACAGAGATGTCAAAGGTAGTCGAGTCGAACCGCATTTCAAACGATGCGCCAGCTCACAGAGCAGCTCTGTGTGCATGCCATAAACACCTTAAATGCCGGTTCCTCATACTATTGGCCCACTGCCCTGTGCCACCACATGGTCGGCCTCTACGTGGCTGTTGTTCTGTGATAAACAAGCAGCGCTCTAACTCCCAGTAATATTTGCAAAAGTGCAGTGGATGTATGGGGTGAGAAAGACAACAATGCTATGTGGGGGAAAAGGTGTGTTAATCAAGGGTCTGGGTGGGCGGGTCTTCCTGCTGAAATAAAGCCAAAGCAGACAGGATACAAACACAAAAAAGATATACGGTACTACAGATACACAGTAGAAAAGACCAGATGAAGATGGGGTGTGGTAGGGAGAAAAGAGGCAATGGAGTCAGTGTTAGTTTTATGCGTGAGGAAGAGGAGAAGCTGCAGGTGATGCCTTATGAATTTTCGAAATGTCCGCAATTCAGGTGGTCATGCAGCCAGTGCTGGGACGTGAAGCATCTCTCCATTTTGAGTTCATCCACCTCCTTGTCATTGGTTTAGGACAGAAGGACACAACAAAGGCTTGGCCGTTTCGTGGGGGGGGGGGGATTCACCTCATGTTTCGTGTTATCATTACAAGCAAAGAACAGTGCCCGGTGACCCGGTGCTGCGGAACTGCTCCAATGAAGCAGTTAAAGGGGGCCAAATGGGAACCTGGGCGCTACAGGCCCGATGCTGCTGGCCTGTCTGTGTGATGCCCTTTTCCTTCCCCTCTACAGCACCTGCACCATGTTCTAGCATACCTTGTCATCCTGGGAGGAGGGGTCCTTGATGATCTCCATGGGGGGGGGCAGGGGGGTGTGAGACTCGTCCTCCGGCTCCTCTTCTCCACCGCTCTGCATTCCAGAGGAGGACTTGGACAGAGTGCCGTCTCTCCTGCCCCGCTGCGGAGGAAGCACACAGGAGTTAATGCTGTCCGTTGTAACAATCTCATCAGCTTTGCCAGGAACACCACCCGCCCCCCCACACCACAGTTCCTCTCTGTGGACAATAAGCTATGCACAATGTCGATATTCGTAAGAAAAGAAAAGGTCAAACGTTGCACAACTGCTGTCTGATCATCTCTGAATGGTTATGGCTGCTTTGTTTCTCAATCAATCAGAGCAATTTAACAACCCCGGGCAGAAGCTCCATTTGAAATTTGGGCCACAAACTCCTGCTGAGAAAAGTGCAGTACCTTACAGCAAGAATTAGGCTACGAAAAGCGAATGTATACCCTGTCCAACCGTCTGTTTTGGGAACCCAGACAAGTACAAGGTTTAAATTTTAAAAAGTACAAATTTGTACTTTATATATGTACTTTATATATTTAAAAAGTACAAATTTGTACTTTATATATTTATAAAAATGATTTTTCAGAGGGGCAAAAAAAAAAAAAAAATTTGACCAATATTTTGCGTGCAGTAAATACAAAAATGTGATTGTGATGCTCCACTGAGCAATAGGACTCGGTTATCTGACAAAATGATATGCAAATTATATACGAAGGTTTGTAATATATATGCTGGAGCATTTCTGACTTTATCTGTGTCCAAAGGGAGAGAAGACAATGGAGTACAGACAGTCTGCATGAGCGCAAATCTGCAAGTCAGTCCTGACAAAGAACGGACAGTTTCTCAGTGCAGACTGATAAAGGCTGATAACAGCTCGAATTTGTCAATGCAAAGAGGTTCCACATGAACTTCAGGGTTGGACTTCAGGCGTAACATAAAAGCAGTATGAAGCAAAAATATTGGAATGCTGAAGCTTCAAAATTTTATCAATATTTAGTTTTAATCAACTGTCAAACAGTTGCATATGGAACTATGATCCACATGGGGAGTTTCCAGAGCTCGCCCCACTCTCACACAGATTAGATGTTTTTTGTCTTCTAGATAAGGACGAGGTCTTTGAGATAAGACATAGCTACCAAATGACCTTTCCCTGTGCAAAGAGAGAAGGTCAGAGCAGACCAAGTGGAAAGTCACATCAGAAGTGAAGGATCTGGTTCCAGGCTGAAAGACGGCTAAAATAAACACCTGTCGTGTTCTGGGCAGGCACAAAACGAAAAATTGATGGTCTTAAGTGAGGTTGTCCTTGAAACACGTGGATTAAGTAAGAAAAGACACACACACACACACACACACACACACACACACACACACGTGTGCGTGCATGTGCTATATTGTTGGGTGAATGATTAACACAGAATGGCCTCATGGTGAAGGTCTTCATGTCCTGGCGGACTGGGGGGAGGCAGAGTGGGTAGTTATCTAACATGGTGGGAGTGGTGTGGTGGGAGTCAGGGATTACCAAACACACATACCTCATCAGCACTCTCATCCTGAACAGTGCCCTCACCCTCCCCAAACTTGGGCGGGCCCAGATCGATGCCCTTCTGGCCGTCCCTCTTCTTGCCCTTGCCGGGCACCTTCTTGACAGCGTTGTCAGCCTTGCCGTGGCTGAGGCGACGCACGGGGCTTGTGAGCCACTTCTTTAGGGTGTTAGCGGAGCGTTTGGGCCCCGGGGAGCTGCTCTGGATGGACGTCATAGAGGTCTGGGGCTGCAGCGTGGCCACCGACTCCGTCTTTGCCTCTGGGCCACCAACACCGTAGCTCTCTGCAATGAAGAAAAACACGTCAGCAAGTTCAAACCACTATCCTGTTGTTAATGCTAGAAATGCAAGATGATAAATGTCAATTATGTTCAGACTGTGAAATTGTGCCTGTAAAGAGAGAGAAAACAGAGCCCTTCCCCTGTGTAAATACTGAGAAAATGCACACGCTCACTTGGGGTGTATATTCTGCCCTATTAGTAAGGATATATGGCAAAAAAAATGAAAATCCGTGGTGTTCTGGAACGGCACCAAACATGAATTCAATGGCAAATTATTTACAGCCTAGTTTCCTGACTTCCTGCAACAGGGAAGCAGTACAACTAAAAAACAGAACATAATTCCTCCTTTTAGCAAACACTTTGCAATAAATATATAGTAAAAAATGAAATGGTGAGGAAATAGTAATGTTCTCGTTTAGTTTTTTTATGGACTGATTTTACATGATGTATCAGACTTCAATGGAAAACAAACACACACAATGAACAATATGTTTCATCTTATTTGGGCCGATCGGAGACATTCCTTGAGCAAGCGTGCAATTACTTCTCACATACATATTTTTTATGTAAACAGTCCAGGGAGCAGTGATATTTCTTAATATTATAAATACATCTTGTTCTGACACAATGCTCCATTCCATCACTGAGGCTGAGTATATTTGCACTGACAAGAACCAAACAAACAATTTACAGAAAGTGATAAACTACAATTTGCATAAAAAAAAATATACATTTCTAAGTAAAAAAATACATTTCTCTCAGATAAACCATTCAGACATTGAAGACAACAGTTATTGGTAAAGTTGTAAAAGGAGAAAGAGAATGCAGCATATGGAAGCGCTCCTTGAGAACAGATGAGAGTTTTGTTTTCACAGTACAGATGTGGGAAGCAGAGGCTTACTGAGGAAGAAGCGTGTCAGCTGTGTCTCTCTGAAAGGTCATGTGACCTGCTCTCATTTGGGTCACAGTGACACGTTATGTGTTAAGGCAAGACCATGTTAGCCTACTGCTTGCACTAGAACAAAACTCATAGTCTAAGAATCTGCATTAGTACAACTAAACATCTTGGTTTTCCACAGGGCTATAATTCAAAAAATGACACTTGAACATCCAGCCTTAAGTTACTCAATGGGGAATCTTTGGAATGCAAAAGAATTTGCTTATCATAGTTATGAGGCCGCCGTCTGTACTTCAATATTTTTCATATGTTACATAATAAATCTTATCGGTATCTTGTAATTTGGTTCTGCGTGTTTGCTTCATTAGGCCATATTCTTTCAGGGCAAGTCGGAGTGACATGATGACCGTTTTAGAAGTTATGTTACAGCTTTAATATCTGCTGTAATTACTCAACCAGCAAAAACAACTACTTCAGGCAATGGTTTTTATTCTATCAGTGGAGCATAATGTCATTAAAAATCATAACCAAATTAAATTTTACAGTTAATTACCAAAATTGATTTTTTTAAAGGGGCAAAGTGAATTTTTTAAAAGTATACTTTTGTTTTTGTGCCTTGTTTAACAAAGGCGAAATGTAGGCCCAGAGATAAATGTTACCTCACCTCATCACTAAATGTTTTGACAAAGACTACAGGAACAGCATGCAGTTTGCTCACTACATCTGTTAGCACAGAAATGGTCCATTTTGCAGTGAGACAGGTGACTGTGATGCATGGGAGGAATTTGGTTACATTCTGAGTTGGTTGGTTGGTTGGGTGGCTGATTGGTTTTAATTGTAGTCATGGTGATGCTCTCTGTTCATTTTATGTTTTACTTTTAATATTAACTCTGGACATTCTCACAGCATTCAAATATTCTGAAATATTTATTTCCTTAAACCCCTCCAATTTGTTAATTCATAAACATATTCTTTTAAATTCTGTATTGTAAACCACAAGTTATATAAAGAAATATATTGTTAAACATGTGCATTTAATACCTGTTTATGCACAAGGGCTTGTAAATAAGTATACTACTAACCCCCCCCCCAATAACACGGAAGTCCATTCCAAACATTGTCACATATGTATCAGTCGGTACCACACACTCTGCGTTATGACAACCTTGTAATTAGAAGCTCTCTAATTAGGCTGAAATAATTTGCAGATTTACTGGATGGATTTTCTGTTAAATGCTTGAGAGATAACATTTCACACAAGCAGAAATGAACACAGGGCTCCCAAGACACTGAATGTGACAACGTGACCACAAAGGTCTTTGATGTGACACATGAGCCCTGGAAGGACTCTCATGTTCGTCTCCACGTTTCATTAAAACAGTTTTCTGTAAATAATTGTAGGACCTAAAACAAAATGAATGTGGGAATGTGCTTGATGAGTAAACTGTACCTAAATTAAGTGTAAAATGCATTACAAAGTAAGCAAGATCTAAAAGCTGAATACACATATGTAACAAGAACACAGTATTACAGCTAGCTTTTCAGCATACTTGGATATAAATAAATGACTTGCTGGCAGTTCAGGAACAAATTCTACTTTCCAATTTAAATTTATGAAAATTGAATGCGTGCGTAACAGAAATCCTAACAGACATCTTTCCAGGGACACGGCATGGCCGAGCTGCAGGATGTTACCGTGCTTTCAGATCGAGGAGACGTAAAACAGAAAAGTAAAAACAGAGAGGAAATAAGCCCTGTTCCTGCCACGTTTCTCAGTTCAGGACTCACACAAAGCTGGAGACAAAAGCAACAAAGTTTAAATTTCCACTAAGGTGCAGGATGTTCTAATGAGAACAATGTAAAATGCACAACACAATAGATTAAGTACTGGACTACAGAACAGAGCCAAAAACAGCTCCAGCGGAGGAGGACAGGAACACAGGAGGAGTTCTGGTTCAGCCCACTGCTGCCCTGACATCATTACCCTCTCCGGCTCCACCAACATCAGAGCTTTGTGTCACTGTGCAGCAGTGTGCGGAACATCAGGTGAGGTGCCTCTGTGCCCTGTACGGGGTCACCCAGCTGGCCTCGCCCAGGACCTACGCTGTGCATCACGCCAACCAGCGAATGTGGCAGACGGGTCTTGGCACTCAACGTGAGGGATGAGCCTACAAGCACTGCTGTCCGAGACACTGAAAAATGGGGTCGTTTCGGGCCGCCCGCCTTTACGCCTTTATCTGCACTGGAAGCGAGGAAGAGCGGTTCTAAAATAAGGCCCGGATGACAGGAGTAATGAGTGCGTGGCAATTAGCTGGCCTGGGCGTGTGATGTATAGGTCCCTGCAGGGGCAGCAGGTCCGCCACGCAGCAGCCGCGGCGGATCAGGCTGAACCTACTGTCCTCAGCACACAAATATAAACCCATCAGCTGCTGTCTCCTTTGCATGTAAATTATGTCTGCGGCAAAGCAACTCCCTGCCAATCCGGCAGGTATTTAAAGAATTACCTACGCATTGCCAAGAAATCCTCAATTTACTTTCCCTTTGTCTTCCCCAGCTGATACCTGGCTGACATATTTACCACATGGTAATACAAATGTCAACATTTCCAGTAGTATGTACGGTACCATAACACATATGGCAAAGGACACTAAAGCAGGGCAAAAGCAGGGCAGAATCAGACCAATAGGCAACTGAGTTTGCGTAGGTGCTGGTAAAAGTTAAACCCATCTGTATTTATTTTTAAAAATGACATGACAGTGGAAAGTGAACAGTGGTCCCAAATGTGGGATTAAGATGTAGAAGATTTTAAATAATGTTTTGTCATGTTCCCCTTAACTGGCCATTATTAAGGCTTGGAAAGACTGATTAAAATTTATTGCAAAGGCAAAGAAATGCAGTAAACTAGACAATGCTTATGAAGTCTTCTTCAAACACCCTTCAAGTCACTCATCCTGTCCGGTTCCACTCTATTAAACTGTACCGAAACCAGCAGCACACTCAAGGCCAGATGGATTTAATAACACAGGAATCTGTAGGCACAAGACTGGTGACCAGTTGCCATGGTAACGCCTGTGCTAGCTCACCCAAAACCAGCCCCACGCCATTATCCTGCTTACCAATGACCTGGTCCTTTAGAGAAAAAAATTCCTGCAAGACACCTGGACCTCGGTGTGTTCCCTACTGTAAACGTCAATCAGGATACGGCGGATGACTCACTAAAGGCAAATGACCTTGTAATGTGTGGGACACAGCAGAACCGTAAGGCTTTTACCAGTTCTGTGACCATCTTTCCCTGTGGAAAAGTAAACAGTGGGACTGCAAAGATGGCATTTTTCCCTGTGGGTGCACTAGAGAGAAGTAGGTAATGAGGCGGCGCCTGACTTGAGCCCTCTCTGTATCCGCTGAACGGGTTGCAATCGCTCTGTGAACAGGCAGTGCATGAAAGGGACCATTGATAGCATTAATTTGGCATGTCAGTTAGCTACTCCGTGGATCTTTGTGTAATGAGCCTCTTATATGGGAAAAGTGGGGGGCGGGGTGCTCAAGTTCCTCTAGCAGAGATGAATGAATATTAAAAGACAAACCGACTTGGTAAAATGTACTTTGTCTTCAGTGAAAATGTGTTGATAGAGTAATGAATGTGGCAGGTTAAACCAGGCTGCACCTGTGTGTGGCTTAGAAAGAGGTTTGTGAGGATTTGTGTGAGCGTTTGAGCTGCATCTATATAACCCCTGGGAGGGAGTGTGAGCAGCTCGTCTTCCAACACATGCAGGAGAAAAACGATTTAAAAAAGTCCAGCACCCACCCGCGATGTTTAAAGAGACATGAAATTAGCATTAAGCTCTATAACAGATAGGCTGCTTCACCGATTAACAGCAAATACGATTTACTGTGATACTCAACTTTTCAGCTGATACAGGAGGCAGTACACAGCTAGTGTTGGCTGACATTTTTTATGATTTTGCTGCAAAATCTAAACAATAAAGGTTCTGAAAAAACAAATGACTCCTGGAATAAGCATAATTAATAGGTTTCACGTTAATATCCAAATGTTCAGCAACACACCAGTCACCATTTAACGGGCAGAGTTCTATACCAGTCTGGCTTCAAGAAAACCTAAAAAAAAAACACATAATTTTTAGGAATGCTGGGAGACAAACTGCTATTGGTCTCTTCTTTGCAAGTAATGGTCAAAGACTTCTTTAAGTAAAATTTAACTCGACCATGATTTTTTTACCTTACTAAGCTATGTTCCACATGAATTATGTAATAATAGCAGTTATCCAGTATGACCACCCAGCAAAGTAGCCAAAGGGTTTAACATGAAAAGCACTGAAGAACAGTCAAGAGGCCTATGATTTGAGAACAAAATTCCCTGACTGGTGAATCTGCAAAAATACAGAAGAATGAAACCTGCAAATGAGAACGGTTCGGAATACCACCTCCTCACCGAAAACGACTCTAAAAAGCATCCCATAATAAACCGAAGACAACAATGAACTTGTTTAAAATATTCCAGTGTCCTCTCCATGCAGCACCAAACCATAAATTTAGGGTTCTGGATATAATGCCTTACAAAGTGGTTCCTACACTCACATGGTTTACAGACACACAACCTTTGTTAGTGTAAACATTAAAAAAATAAACAAAATGCAGCAGTTCTGAAAGCAGGTCAGCTCCTGGTGCTGTGAAGAACGTCTTCTGCAAAACATACTGCAAACAATCCAAGATACAACCATCAAATCATTTGCAGGTATCACCTCAATTTCACAGTTCATTAACTGAATCATAATCAAAATTCTAAACAAAAATATCAATCCTGGCTCCGGCTGCCACTATTAAGTCATGCAGCCACTTCGAAAGTCAAACAGAACGCTGGTGGCTCACAGCAGATGAGCGACCTGCACAGAGGTGACCGAGGGATGCCACAAACACGCTGACTCAGTGGGCGCTGACGGGGCTCTCGAGGCACACAGACACACCCTTCCACATGAGATAAATAAGCCTCGCTGAACCGATACCCAAGGCACAAACATCTCGCTGCACCGGTCTTACATTCCTACTCACAAGCAGTGACACCTCATTCAGTTAGACACAAGCCAACTGACAACGTTTTAGAGTCCTGTCTCAGCTTCATTCTTTATGTTTCATTTAATATTCGTTACTTCACAATAATCAATTCCAGCATTCCAGAGATTTCAGTAGTAGATCAGTCACTTCCTCGTTTTTCAACTGTTGACACGACAGCAATTTTCGAAACCGTACCAGAACACCTGAAGTGAGTTTCTCTCTCATTCTTTCAGTGAAGCATGTGGAGTCTCCGGCCACAATTTTGCTGATTTAGCAGCACCAAAGTTTTCTTTTTTTAGGTCAGACTCTTCCAGGTCAAGTCAAGCAGAACTAAAAAAAAACTTTACACAGACACCCATGTGCAGCATTTTCTTAATGTACTCACATGATGAAAAAGACAAAATGCGTTGGTGGCAATTCCATTTTTTTAAACGATGTTACAAGGTACAAAAAAGAAACAAATGGGCTGTTTTCGCTTTACTACAAGCTACATAACACAAAAATGTCTTTACAAGGTGTGCTGTCACACAAGTGGATATTCCACATAACTTCTGTTGCTAGCATTCTTCGCTGAGACATGGCCCTCAGAACCATAGCATTACTCAAGATGTTGACTTTTTTCCTCTGGGGCAGGAAGTGAATAGGGGGAGGTGGCACGTGGGGGGGGGGGGGTGTCTCATGACTGTAGATATCTTATCCCTTACTCTAGACCTTGTAGGTTAATGGGTAATAAGCCACTGCTTTGGGACATATAAGTATGGAACAAACAACTGCTGTGTCTTTATCATCCTTCTCAACTGCATCAACCAGTACAAACGGACTCAAAGCAGGAAAAAAATCTGTAACGGAGCTACAGACCCACAGCTTTGGGTCATCTCTCAAAAACTACAAGACACCCAAAATGTCAGCAAAGTCCTCTCAGCCAGGTCTTAGGATGCAACCTCGTATGCACCCGAATGATGAAGCATTACAAAGAACACGGTCCACACCTGACCCATATTTCTCACCTGTCTACAGTACAATAAACAGCTTCAATCGGCACTAAAAAACCGCTTGTGCACTTTACATTCAAGAGGAAATGACCAGAGCAGATAAGGTCACTAAACTGTGATCTGCTTGTATACACGTCGTTGCTAAACATAAAACCGTTTGCGAACACGTACACATTACCCAGCAAATTGAAAACGTTCAAATAACGTTAGCTAAACATTTATGGAATGTTAGGAACGTTTCACTAACATTATTTGAACGTTTTCTGTTTGCTGGGCTAAGGCAAGTATTATTAATTACTAATTAACTTTACTCTTCTCATTAAATATGCAACAGCAGTAACACTCCACTGCTGAATAAAATCCTGGGTTAATGGAGACCAGGAACTTTAATCATATATTTTCTAATTAATGCATTATTGCCATTACTGTTCCTTAACACCACTCAAGTGCACTTATCATCACTCCACATGGTTAATCGCATTCGTTTCCCGAGCACGCGGCATGCACGAAGGTACGCACCTGCCACACAACAGCAGCAGCATTTTTGTAGGATCCACGTGAAACAGGAGCGGCAGGAACAACATTTCCTCCCACTTTTCATCCTGCCCAGCAACTAGCTCATGGCTGAGCGTCAAGACACAGGAGAGAGAGACAGAGGGGATCACACGAACACTGTGAACTGGCAGCCTGGGCACCCAGTCGCCGCACTAAGTTCAGGACTGCTTGGGGGAGTGGCCATGGAGTGGGAAGGAATGTGGGGGAGGGGCTATGGGTATTGTGGGCGGGGCTGTGGGAGGAGACTTCTCACACATTGTATCAGCACAGCCTGCTCACCAAATTACTTGGCAGGAGAAAGAAATTGCTCATGTAAAGCTGTGATCTGAACAGAAACATCGTTCGAACGAAAAGGCAAAGGTCCTGACAAAGATTTCCAGGTACAGCAGACTCACACGTGCAAACATATAGGAAAATGTAAATCTGCTTGTGAACTGACACATACACAATTTCAGTTTTCATGGTGGGGCAAAAAATATGTAAGTGTGAAATTTATAATTACATGCCTGCACGAAATGGTAGTGAGAACAGTTTGACAGGGGAATCCAGGAATGAATGACTCTGACCTACTCCCTATTCTGTGGGTTTATATAGGAGCTGTCCTGTTTCGGCCTGTCTCATGCTGTTGATTATCCATCATAGTTTGATTAATAAATAAGTATCGAACACAAGTGTCTGCAGATTTTACAATCGGTTATAATTAACATCATACACATTTACAACAACTATATTAAAGCTGAAATATTTTATAAAAAGTACCACTAGTATACTACTACACTCAAATGAAATTAAGACAATAACCAACGCTTCCACACCCTAAAGAGGTATTTGTCTCAAAGCTTACACTATTCTAATGACACATACAAACCACACCAAGCACATTAACTCACAGAAATATTAAACGGTTGCAGACAGACAGGTGAAATCATCGTTTAAATCAAGATGACGGAACGTGTTTTGATTTGGAGAGAAATCCGCATACGGGTGCAAGTAACACCCCCCCAGCCATGTATGGGGGAAAAATCTCCTGCATTGCGGCTGCCCCAATTTCTGCCCAAACAGCCTGGCCGCTTTCAGCACAACCTCATTCTCTCTTCTGACCTGACGAGCATCACAAAACCACTGAAACTAAGCAAGAGAGCATGCAGTCACACTGTTCTGCACTTCCCAACAGTCAATGAGAGAAGGCGTGTAAATGGACCGGACTCAGAACCAGTGATCACAAACAGCATTGATCAAGGCTCCACTGCACCCAGTTTGCCATGGTGGCCCAAACCTCTGGGCAGTGATCCTGTAATCACTGGATACAGCATGTCTTCGAACAGACATGCCAGTTTAAAATAGTTGTTAAAATGTGCACCATGTGCCAGTCAGGCTTGTAGACTGTAGTGAGAAGGAATGAAACAATGTCTTGCTTTGTCCACTTTTAGTCACTGGTAAACACGTGTGTGTGTGTGTGTGTGTGTGTGTGTGTGTGTTTATGTGTGTGTGTGGAACTTCACTTGTTTTAATGTATCATTTTATCAGCTGGGCAGTGTTAGATTCTGTTATGACAGAATCATACATTTATTTCACAGTTACCCTACAAGGAAGTAGTCTAAACAGGCAATATTTACCCTACAAAATACTGCAAGTACAGTATATATGAATAAAACAATTTATAAAATGTATAATTATACATTTTAAAATTATTTAATGTAAAAACAGCTTCACACCAATAGTTTTTTCCTCACGGTTTTTGATAAATGATTTAACCCTTTTCAGATCTGAGTTACATAACCTATATGGAAAAACAACTTTTTTGTTACGTCACTGGTGCCATGTGGAAACAAAGCCAAATTTAGACTCGAACATTGAGCAAATACGTTCATCCTTTTAACAGGTTCAAGAGTCATATTGGAGTTCATGTTTATCTTTGATAAATATAAAGGGGTTTTGCTCCATTAAATTTCCTGAGCCTTTCTCCACACTGTGAAAAAGTAGGTCATTACTCTCCATGTCAAGATATACAATAAACTCCATAGAGCAAAGGCACATGTACAACTAACGGTGTAGAAACAACGTGAATTTGCAGGAGACCTTCTGTTCTGGTGTTTTTGGAGCTGGGCATAAAGCATACTATGTTGAGGCAGATAACACCAGAATCAACAGCCTAATTACATCTTATTCTGTCTTCTCATTGTCATTGTGAGTCCATGTTTGTCACTCTTGGTCTGTAGGGTACAGAGGTCTTCTCTGCCCTGGCACGTTAGTGACGTCTGTGCAGAAACGGAGCCAGTGCGAGCAGTAAATAAACACCGAAGCAATGCTGAGGCACGACAGAAACACTTCAGAACTGTTCTTACACAGACACCAAGCACAGAAACAGCAACAGGATGAGGGAGATGAGGGAACGCACCTTGAATACTGTGAGCAAATACTACTGCAAACTTTGGAAAAACACACCCATCCCAAAGTGGCCCAAAAGACTGCAGAACATCCATCTATCCATCCATACATTCATACTGTTTATCGAATGCAGGGGGACCTGAAGCCTAACCCAGATAGCTTAGGGCACAGGGTGGGGGACACCCTGGAGGGGATGCCAACCCATTGCAGCGCAGCGCAGCTCTCTCACTCACTCGCTCACACACACACACACACACACACACACACACACACACTACGGGCAATTTGGAAATGCTAATCAGCCTACAGTGCATATTTTTGAACTGTGGGAGGTAACTGGAGGAACCAGAGGAAATGCAAGGAAACAGAGAGTACATGTAAGCTCCATGCACACAGAATGGATGCAGGATTTGTATTCCCAACAGTGGCAGTACAGGGCAAAATGTTAACCACCACACCACTGGGGCCTCCATAATCTCAGAATAGGCTTCAACAAATGTAACAAATAATGTGGACTTATTAATAAATGAGACATCTAAAGCAGTAGAGTATGTATAGTTATGGAAGTTGTTGTAACAACTTCAAAAAATGTGACAGGGTTTTAAAGGGTATTTTAAATGCAATAGTAAATTTCATTACTGTGCCTTGAAATTATACTGTTGGAGAAGGACAACAAAATTTACACAAGATAAAGTGTACAATTCAACACACTGTCCAACTTCCCTCAGATACAAACCATAAAACTGGCCTGAAGTGTTAATTGTACCAAGCAAATGCAAGAACAAGCAAGCACAGTCCACTTGAAAACGAGCCTCTGTCTTTGGAATTGTACTTTATGTTCAGAGATTAAACCAAGAGCCTCAATTTCCTTAGAGCCTCGAAATCAAACCACTGTGTAACTCACACACTCAGTACTTGTCAGTTCATAATGCACAGCTAACTAAATTCCCTATGGCCCCTACAAACACTCACGACAACAGTAGCAACTTCCTGTTCCTCTTTGGCCTCCTTTAAATACTTTCAATGCTATTTTTTGCCAGAACACAGACAAACAGGCCCAGACACTTTTTTTTCTGCAAAGGATGTTTTTAAATTCTTATTGACAAAAGGGAGGAAGCAAGGTAGCGAAGACCCAGGAAGACCCCAGAAGAGCAAGAGGTGTTCAATTAGAGCCACACACACAGGCCTGGGGTTAGACCAAGGCCAAACCTATGCAGTCCACAAAACCACCACAGGGAAGCCCATTCAAAAGCAGGGTTAATATTTATCTAGCTACTTCAGAGGCCTGAAAAACAGGCAGCAATATTGTCAAGCAGTAGTAATATACTGGTTTTCAGCCAAGTTAATGTTTGCACTTCAGAGAACAGTTTTCAAAAGCTGCTTCAGGGCTAGAGTTCTTCCCATTGTAACACAAATCAAATAAGAATGCATTTAGCAGTTTGAGCTGGAGCAAAGCAGAATCTATGGCTAGGGTTTTATTGGAGTCTGATCTGCTAAGCTGCTATGGATAGCCTACAGACTGAGTGGCCTGCATTTGGTTGGCTGTTGAAGTTGTACTGTAACCTTAAAGCACATAAAAGATAATAAAATTCAAGCTGATATGCAACCAAGTGCATTTAGTTCAATTAACCAGAGTATCATATATTATCTTCAAGACATTTATTGATGGTCATTGGCAATGGATACTATGAATGGACAATTTCCAGTGTTCATGCTTTTGATGACTGATCACCGGTGATGGATGTGCTGAATGGGGGATGCACAGAGGTGTTCTGACATGTTCTGCCTGCCAGTCCATACCCATTCAAAGGCCTGTATTTGTCTAAGACAGACACATCACAGCCATGGGTGTAGAAAAGGTAAAAACCACCATTCCTGAGAGTCTCATGAAACTCCTCATAGAGCTCCTCTGCTCCTTGAGTGAAAATGTGACACCTGTGGATGAATGTGTAGCAACCTCCAAAAGGCCCGTTCTCTTAGTCAGATAGAAATATTTTCATTTATGGTGCCCTGCATGCACATTTCAACAGCGCCCTCTACAGGACACAACTTTAAATATTGTTCTGGATGTAAAACAAAATATTATTTACCTTTTCTCTCTAACTCATGACAGTAATTTACAACATGATAACAATAAACATAAAACATGGTATGGGATTAAAAATATATTATATACTATTACAAAAGTAGATTTTTATAATGTGATACCATGTATCTTGTAAATCTGTAAATATAACAAAGGACAGTGAAAAACTTTCTTCCAGTCTCAGAAACATGTCAGTGATTCAGGATCAGGTTTACTTACGCTTTATGTTGGGTATATTTGTGTTTTCCTATTTTTCAGATTAGGAACAATCAGTCAATCGGTCAGTCTTTCATTTATTCATTGTCTTAACCGCTTACTCCTGGTGAGGGTTGCGGGGAAGCCTGGAGCCCATCCCAGAGCACATAGGGCACAGGGCAGGGGACACCCAGGGCGG
>JABJVR010000001.1:15140971-15160454 GCA_025773905.1 Chitala chitala | reverse complement strand
ATATATAGACAGAGTGATATAGAGAGTGATAGCTGCTTCCAGCTAGAGTCGCGTGAGAGAGAGAGAGAGAGAGAGAGAGAGAGAGAGAGCCAGAGGAAAAGACAGCATGAAAGTGAGTGAAGCTGAGTCTATAAATAAGCACCCTGTGCTGTAAACGTTACAAATCACAAAAGGTAGGATCACTAAGAAATACTGTCTATAACAGAAACTGTGTGTGTATGTGTGTGTGTGTGTGTGTGTGTGTGTGTGTGTGTGTGTGTGTGTGTTTGAAAGAGAGATTTGTGGTATGTGAGGTATGTCCCTAATGACATGGGCCAGCCTCCTAGTGCTTCTTCAGGCAGGTGGTACCTTGAGGAGAAGCTGGTATTTTGTGATCCTTTGAACTGGCTTGATCAGGTAGGAGGAGATGGAGTTTGCCAAGCCGTGCTTCTGTTGAATTTCCTGGACAGAGGAAAGGCCGCGCGTATGTGTGAGATCACACGAAAGACACTTTGAAGTCATCCTATTTAACAAAGGCATCTCTACTGACATCGTTGTGTAACTAAAAGTAATAAATGGCTCTCTTCTGCCATCTACAGGCTGTAGTAGTGTACTGTGCGATTTACTCAAATTCTGCAAGACATTGATTCAAGCTCAAAGTCAAATAATCCACAAACACACCTGCTACATAGAGGTGAATAAAAAAGAAAGTCAAACCAAGGTGCAACTGAGCACACCTGATGGACTTACATCAAAAAATGTCCCAGCATTCTCAAGGATGAGTTGGTTGGAATCGGGTTTGTTTTTACAATAGGTGACGTACATGTTGAATTTATCAGCCTGTTAATAAAAAGACAAAAACGTACAGTTTGTCTCCCTGTTAGGATGCCCAGTAGCCTTTACACAGCTGCAAAAATGACGCAGGCATAGTTCTAAACATAACTGAGTTTGTCCATTTTAAAAGTCACAAGTTAGTCTTTCTATATATAATAATTTGAGATTACGGTTCCTAACTCCTGCCAGGACTATCCAGTAGTTTCTAACCACCATGTGAACATCTTACCCATGTGACAAAACAGTGACCCACATCTTCTGGAAGCTGTTCGTAATTCACTAGTTCTTTCAGGAAAATGCTGAAATTATTAACAAAACAAAATGTACACAAATGTCACAAAACAGACTGCATACAATAATTATAATCAGCATTATGTTAATATATGCAACATTTTAAACATGTTATATTGATAATTATAAATAAAAATTATGAAGATGACCTAAAGTAGGGAGCATCTATTCATTGTCAATCAATGTTGACAAATAAGACAGATATATCTTAGTAATACATACAGAGTGTTTATCATTGTTAACAGGCCAGTTAGAGCATGACAGTGAAAGGCCTATCCATGTAAAAGAATAATGCTGTCAGCCCTACTTTGTACATACTTATTATGAAAATCATAAATTTCCTGAATGTTCCCAAAGATGACATGCTCCTTGTTGACGATGGCAGGTGGAATGTCGTCCACACCACTGGTCATCTCCCACAGGTATGTCTAGAAGACAGGCAGCTTCAGTGAGCATCCCCTAGAGGGCGCTCCTGGTGTGTCTGTTTGACTTCACGTCTGTACAGAAGGCTGATTTGTGTTTATACTCAGTCTCTCTACATGAAACGGTCTCCTAAAAACATGTAGGATCTAGGACATGCAGTATTTTTGGACCAAAGTTAATCTTATCCTGTGAGAAAGCAAACTCTTACCTCCAAACATTCGTGTAAATCTCTGACGTACGTTTTCTCAGTTTGAAGAAGTTCTGCCATTATGAATCTAATTAAATGAAAAAAGGTGGGATTGTGCACAATTAGATAAGTACCTGAGGAAATGACAGTTATTGTAAGATGTGTAGGAAAACAGCTAAGGATGAATACCAATATGAAATCCATTGTGGTGAGCAAACCACTCTTTCTCTTACGTACAGCCTTCATTACAAACATACAGCCCACACTGCCATAACTGATTAACTGAGTGACTTTGCTGGTCATTACTGTGCAATGTACCCACAAGTTGGAAGTTGGGGGGAGCAAATGGTTGTCTTTCCAAAGTTAGCTGAGGACAACTGTTCTTCAGCAGTTCATCATCTCAGAAACAACGTGTGATGTAATGTCAACATTATTGTCCATTAATTATCGTGAGTTTTTGAGAATTTACTAGAATTTCTTGCGTTTCATTCCCTGAGATTTTTCCCTTTCTATGGTTCATAATTTTTTTTTGTGTTTCCAGGAACCTGTAAGACATTCCGTGGCATCTAAACTGTTAGAATGCTGAGAAACCAGGTGGTGAGTTCAAAAGTACAGGAAAGGGGCTTTTGCTCAATTGTGCCTCTCATTTCATAAGTACCGAACCAGCCTCTGTGCGATTGTGCTGTGAAGTGACCCAGTCACTTACTCCTTCCTCCGGGCTGACTTCCTCTTCTCCTCGTTGACCTCATGATTGGGGTCGCGCAGTTTTACGTTGGGGTCAGTCAGACTGGCAGGTATGATGTCCAGCTCCAAATCTTTATCATCCTACCAAAACAATACAGAAAAAAGTGTACAAAATGATGAACATGTAACGTAAACTGCTTTAGCAAACTGTAAATGTGAAAGACACAATTTTATAGGTCTTGGCTTTGGGTGGACAAAGAAAATATGCATTATGCCTCTAGTCGGTCTAAAATGCTTGAAAGCTGTGTTGACAGGGGAAGACAAGACTTGGATTACATTCTTGTCTGGGCCTCTCCTGAAAGCCAGGTGAGGAAAGATGCTGCGTATCCACGGAGAGCAAGAGCTAATCTCACATCAAATCCTGCAATTAGATGATGACCTGCCTCAAAGAGATAATGGGATTCCTTCAGCTAGACAGTTATCTCAGCGCAAAGTTAACTGAACATGTTACTTTCCTCAATTCAAGAAGTCTGCACAAGCGGTTATCCAAGTAATTAAAAAAGAGATAGCAAAAAGGGACACCAAAGGTGTAACAGAAAATCTTGCCTATCACAGCGCCAGAATGTTACATCACTTCCTGTTGTCATTCCCCTGTAATTCTGTCATTCTCCGCCAATAAAATACTGTTCAGCAAAGTGGCTCGTTATTGGAGAGTTTCCCAGCCCTCCGCAAACTAAACTGAACAAATCTCTGCCTGACAGAGAATTACAGCATAATGTGCACATAAAAAATGAATAATCAAATTTTAAGACAGTTCAAAAGGCATTTATTGTCATCCCCTGCTGGTTCACACGCAGTCTGCTTTAGCTATTCAATAAGGAATTGCAGCTGATTATATTACCAGAGATGACCAATAAAATGTTCATGATCTTGTAGCCAAAACAATAATTTATTTATTTTGTTTTACTGCAACGCAGCTGAAACGCCTGAAGCGATGACCACAAGCCTGCAGCTGGTTTGGGGTGATGACAGCCCAGCTTGAAAGCCTTAATCTACAGCCTTGTTTTAACATCGAGAGTCCCATGGTGTTGTCCAAGCCCTGTCCACAGGACCGCCTGCATTGTTACAGTTCACCGGAAGAGGAAGTCAAAGTCAGTCCTGCGTTTGGACTTTGCTGAATGCGGACTTTGCAAAAAGGAAGAAAATACAGTTTTCGTTTTTACATTTTTAGACTGTGTGGTAGACGTTACAAAAATAAAGATCTTCTGGTAAGACTTAGATTTCTTTCAATTTTTGTAATTCTGAGTTTTAGTTTTGTGATTTATTGGTGTTCAAACCGGTTGCGTTTCTGAAACGTAAACGATTTCTGTTCTTACTGACAAAAGCATAAGATGTTGATTACTGAGTTTATTTACCTCAGTGCTAATTCCCAGTGCCTTCTCCAGTGAGCACCGGTACCTCCCCATCCTCAGGGAGAAGTCCCGGTAGTGCTTGTCCACCGTGGTCACCCATTTCTTCAGCTCCGTTACGTGGACGTGACCTTTCTCCACAAAGCTGTCCGCCAGCTGGATCAGGAGCTTCACCTTCTCCTTCGTTTGCTTCAAGACGACACGCCACGTTTATTGTCTAAAGGCTTATCTCGATTTGGTCCATTTTTCACGTTCAACACACACATTACCGAAGCAGAGAAGACGTGAAGTGGAGAGACTAATACAACTGATCAAATTTGTATTGTCAGCCTGGGCATCACTTGTTTTGGTGTTACAGATGAGATCAGTAGGTGTTAGAGGACATGTCAGCGTGGAATGTGTTACCTCACGATGAACGTGATGTGCTGACATTCGAGCAGGTGCATTCAGCTGCCAGGAAACCGAACGGCAGCATTATACGAACAAACTTACTTTGGCTGAAACCCGGAAGTCTTCATACTCCTTCAGCAGCTCTTGCGTTTGCTCACTGGATTCCCCGGGGGAGGTGTGAGTGGAAAGGTAATACTCTCCTGTTTCCTGAATCCACTCTAAAGCCTGCAGCAAGAGCCGGAGGGGGTGTGTGTGTGGGGGGGTTAATGTCAGGCATATTTTCTTCCTCTGTCGTGGCCCAGATCCTGCTGTGAAAAACACACTCGCAAAGGGTAATTACCCCTCTCCTGACAGCACACCACAGGGAGAGGCAACATTCCAGCCCAGACTGCAGGAACGGGCCCAGCCACAATCAGGCAGCAGCCAGAGATGTGGGCAACCGGTGCGCAAAGTTTCTGCATAAATGGGAGCAAGTGAAGCTTATAGGGAGTAGGCGAAGTATAGAATATTGCACCTGTTTAGCGCTGCGCTCAAACACCACGTACTGCTGGCACTGGTCCAGCTGTCTCTTCTTCATGGTCCAGAAGTGCAGGACTCGGTTCTCCCTCTGTAGCAGCTCGTTTAGGATAGCTAGAGGAAGTACGGCAAGGTGTCACCATCGCACAACCTCCAACACTTTACTGGATAAGAAACTTATTTTACCTGTAGGCTCGTAAGGGCTAATAAAGTTTAGAGATCCCCTACAGTACTTGAGAGTACAGGTCCCTGAGTTACGATTGTTCAACTTACGATTTTTCGATTTTACAATGACGATAGGGATATGATAAAATTGTAAAAATACTTAAAGTTTTGTGCAGCAGGCAAACTTAGCAGCGTATGCAGTACAATATTTTGGGACGCATCTCCCGCCTTGTGAGACGCCTCACTCTCGCCAGCGATGGACAGAGTTCAGTTGTCTCGGTGTTAGAGCACGTTTTTTTTACAGCGCGTATTTATTTAGTCTTGATTTACGATATTTTCAAGTTACAATGGGGGCATCGGAACGCATCTCCATGGTAAGTCGGGAAGCCCCCACTATACGGCGACAGTGCAGCATTGCGAGGTCATCGGCGTGTTAAACACTGTAAACTCATTACCAAGCCCAACTCAAACAGAGAAACCATCTCCGGCTTTAAAAAATGTTAAAACAATAAAAATTAACACAGTAATGAAATGTAATAGGTTCAGTTTATTTAAGTTATTGAGTTGGGAATTATATATAATTAACCAGCTGAGCCTTTGGAACCTTGTTAGTGTGTGATAAACACACAGAAGAGAAAGTGAGAGCAGGCCAACAAATCACGGATGCAGCTATTCAGTTCCAACAATGTGCATTTAAAACATACACACGTCACTTCAGCTCTCATAGTTTATACTGCATATTTAATTTTGGGTTTAGTTTCAGGTTTTAAAGCTTGCTTTGAACAGCCTATTGAGGTTGCCTATTTTGTTCCTGTTTACGACTTAATCTGAAGAACACCACGTTATTCGCATCGCATTCTGAAATTTTATCACTCTGTAAAACATGGCATAATCAAATGAGTCATCATATGGTGAAATGCACTGAGAGTCCATGAAAAGGTGAGGGCTTTCTGTATAGTGTAAAAAAGCAACAGAATTTTGGCTAGAAGCAGAAAGCTGTGGAAATTAATGTGATTCAACAAGATACCAGATCAAATGAGAGTCAGGGAGTTGCGTTGTGCTCACTCCAGTAGTTAGGTACATAAATAAAAACATTGTTTGTCTATAAAACAGATCAGGTATAATAGACTAGTAGTGTCAGACATAACTGCCTGTGGTTTAGAAGCATTAGACACAAGGTTTTAGAACACTCAAGAGAAGTTCTGGCTCCGACGGGACATTGCTTGAGCTGACCTTTGACCTGCTGCTCTGGCCCACGCGCGTGACTGGGCGCTCCAGGCATGCTGACATTGTTTCTGTGGATGTACTTCAGAAAGACCTCGGCGTTCCTCCGGGCCAGCGTGCACGCCTGTCACGACAGGGGCTGTTTACTCAAACAGTTCAGAACTGTGTCAGCCCATCCAAGGAAATCAGGACAGGCACCTAAAGCAGGAGCTCAGGCTGATTAATCTGCCCTGGTCTTTGATAAACATCAGCAGCCCGCCTTTCATCCCAAACCCCAACTGCTTCCTGCTCTTCATCTGTTCTTCATCACTCAGGATCACAGGCTGTTATTTGTCACCACAGTCTGTATAGGCAGATACTGCCTGTTAACTTCCAACAGGCCTGTTATAAGTAAGCCTCTTACCGCACAGTTCCTTTGACAAAGGCGTGTAACTGTTAGAGAAAAAATAAACAGCCATCACTGTGTAACACTTTAATCAGTGGCAGAGATGAGTTCTTTGAGGAAACCCACCTCTCGAGTCTTTTCTAAAGGTACCATCTGTTTGCACTGCTGGGTCATGCTGTTTTAGATGAGCTGAGGCACAGTGAAAGTCCTTTGTCTACATTACAGCATTCTCACTGTGGGATCAATGCAATGCTAACGCTGCTGTTATGATCATAGCAACAATCATTTGGTAACATGGGATGTAAAAGCAAACCCAAAACTGTGTTGAATTCCTGAAAAGATTTGTGGAACCTGCACACGTTATTGCTGTTAATTCTTTTAGTTCAATTTAGTTCAGATATTGCTCACAGCTGCAGCCAGGACATGATAGCCTTGTTCCAAAAAATAAATACATAAAATAAAATAAAAGTAATGATTAGACCTGACCAGAGTAAGCAGCGTAGCACAATGGCCTTGTTCCAGAAAAAATGCAATGGTTCAGAGTCGAGGAGAGTCAGAAGTAAAGTCCAGGTGTGGAGTGGGTACCTTAAGGAAGGCCTCTTTCTGCTCCAGGTGCTTGCTGATGAGCGGGAGGACGTGATCCGTCTCCGAGGCGGGTCCCAGTTTGTCGTGTCCCCCGCACCAGTCCTCCTCCCGCCGGTACTCCTGTTCCAGGCTTTCTAGCACGCTGCACACCTGCAGTACATGGCGCACACTCCAGCTAAGCAACTACTTTTACGCTCTAACACTCACAGAGGGGCGCTGCCTGGCTACTCGCCTGCTCCGAGGTCTTGTAGAAGGCCACGGAGGCGTTGACCAGCTTCAGCCGGTCCTCCATCTTCAGCATGAGCTGCTGCCAATGTGAGGCCACCTTCTCGGCGCAGCCGCGGATGGCGTCCGGGTCGTGGTGGCCCGCCTGAAGCATGGCCTCGGCCTTCTGTTGCACCTGCAGGGCGCTCTGGTGCGTCTTCTGCAGCGAGGTCGCATGGAACAGCGACTAGGGGGTGTCACACGACAGACAAGTCGCACGACGCTAGTTGGATGGGAGCATGCTTAGCACAAACAGTTTGCTAACGGTGCCGCATGGAATTTGTTTTAAAACATCGTAAATGTTGCTTGTGCACTATCTTCACAAAACCTTCTTCCTGCAATACACTCCCACGATGTTTAATTTACTTTCTTATCATATTTTCTTAGCGGCCACTGTAGAATCCTGTCCCTACTCTACACGTCCATAAGTTGAAACACAAGGACATTTCCATCAAGTTTCGCAGTCCTCTTTTCAGACAAACTGTCTCACAGAGGATATACTTTTTTATATGGAGCGGGGAAAAAAATAAATCTGAATTTATGAGGCAAACAGAAATCTTTCAGAATGCAGCCCAGACAGGAAAACTGCTGCAAGAAATCTTGTCTGCCAAGTTCCATTGTGCGATTTTTAAATTCAGGTCAAGTAATAACTAAATAAATAAATAAATATATACATACATAAATAAATAAGACAGTAATGGATGTAGAATCGTATGTATTTAACATGCATAGGGACATCCATTGTGATGTAATTAATATTCCTTGTCCAGTGGCAGGCAGCTCAACAGACTGCACTGTACATTAACTGGTCTTTGCACCATGAACATACCTCTAGCTCATGAACTTATTTCCCGTGGCACCTAGAATTGAATCAACTTCATAGTGGGAGCCGTAATCAACTGTAAGGGTTTGTTTTTCTTTTCTTTTTAACGTGACAAAATATCAGAGGAAGAAAGGGTCACAAATAGATAGATATTTTGCTGCACAAGAACACAGATGAAGTGTTTGACAACTAGCCTGGGCCCCCTGCATATGTGTGTGTGTGTGTGTGTGTGTGTGTGTGTGTCTCCAACCTCACCTCGATGGCGAGCTGAAACTGCTCGTGCTCCCTCTGTAGCTGTTCTGCCTCCGACAGCGAGCTGGCGCTCACCACACTGGCGTTCAGCATCGACTCGCCGTTGCGGATCCACCCCAGGACCTGGGTGTAATACACACGACGTTCTGAAGCATCTGCACGCCTCAGAAGCACCAGTATCTACTCATAAGCATCATATGCTGTCATACACATACTGGATTAAAGAGGACCGAGGCCACAAAGACACAAACACATCAGCACTCAGCAGACCTGAAAGGTACAGGAGAGACTGAGAGCAGCCAATCAGAGTCCAGCGCTGGGCTGTGATGCACTTTCTCCTGCCCATAGTGTGGGCCTCACCCAGGCAGGGGAATTGAATATCTAATCACAATACTGGCCATCATCATTAGCCCACATGCAAAAAAGGCAGTATGGGTCCCCAAAGACTGCAGTCTGCTGCGCAATTACTGGCCTCAACGCAGTACATGTTAGAGTGGGGGGTTAGGGGCTTGTACAGAATAATGGCTGTGCTAGGTTGGGCTGGGCTACATCTCAGTGTTGTAATCCACCCATCTCTAACTACAGGATAATTTACACACAGGGGTTACAGGGCCCAGACCTTAATTTTATATACATTGTATAAAATTAATCAGGTAATTGACCTATACAGACCCAATATTGAACCATTCAGTCCTCCATTATTAAGAACAAAAAAACTGACCTAACTCACTAGGGCATGACACATACTCAATTATTAAAAGGCATTCTGAAATAGAATTTTTATTAAGAGTCTTTTTTTTACTGGAAAAAGATTTAATAAAGGCATGATATTTGGCACCAAGTGTCTGAATTATTCATTTGATTATAAAAACTGATTTCTTCCCCAGGTGGGGGACTCAGGCAATTTCCATTTGAAAGTGGCAAGAAAGCATGTATTATTGATGTTCCGTTTGCAGTCTGGGCGCCCAGCAGTGCAGACTGGGGGTGGCAGACCGCTGTCATACTCAAACTCTATGCCAGTTCCTCTGCTGAACTTCAGATGGCCATCCTTGATAAACAAAACACAGGGCATACTGCAGTGCACACACATACACGCACACACACACACACACACACACACACACACACACACACACACACACACACACACACACATACAGAGTTTCCTGAGTTTCCATCCCACACAATCATTGTTGAAAAAGGAGCATTCAGAGATAAAAGATGGTTTTAAGCAGCATCAGTGTACAGCACACTTTTCTGGAGTGATAGCTTGGTGTGTTCTGCTGCTAGCAGTTGTTTGGGCAGGACTTCTGTGCCTTTCATACCTCTCCGGCTCCTGAATCAGGAAAGACTTGCTTTCCCAGTGACACGACCATCTTGGCTGGGTAAAATGCTAGCTGGCCAGGGGCAAACATGCGTATCAGCAGGTGCAGAACCAGGGTAGGACAGGTAAGCTCACTGCCAGTTGCAGCACAGGTGTGCGTGTACTCGTACCTGTTTCACCTCGGCCTGCAGGTGGCGCAGCTGCAGGCAGTGCTCCAGCCTCTTCTGCGTCTGGTCGGCGCTCAGGTCCACTTCACGCCGTTTCTCATGAAGGAACTCCAGCAGCTCCTGCACCTGTGTCGCTAGGTCTACCTCCTTCTCCCCCGTCAGCTCAATGCCTGGAGGAGGACCACACAGATGGGTCACATGGTTCAAAACCATGGTAGCCTGAGATGTAAGCTTTGGAAATATAGGAGTTATTACCAGCAAGAGTGTTGTTGGGTGAGGCTTATATCCTTGAGATTGTACCATTTTATTGAAGCAGTGGGGACAAGGTTTGATTTTTGTTACAAGGTATGGGAAAACTACCATCACCTTGTTTCACTAGTATTTGGATGTAGAAATAGTTTTATTTACAGTCCTATTTCCTCACAATTGGCCAGTGAAGATGTGCAACACTGCAAGTGAGAATCACAGCCTGCCCACCCCACACACAGTGATGAATGGACATAACCTCGCAGTCCAGCAGCCAGGGACGCTGTGTCAGCCTAACGCTAGCTTTTGCTGACAGTAAAACACCACGTCTGCCAGTGTAATTCATCCCGGACTGCTTCCCGGACCGTCTGGCTGTCTCTGAGATGAGAGCTGACAACAGCGTTTCCTCTGAGGGTCAGTCTTGGGGGCAGAGCGACAGGAAACCACTGTGAACGCACGCTCTGCGTCCACGGCAATAGGACAGCGCTGACAACGCACTGTGACGTGCTCACAGGGTAAAAATAAATGTTTTAATGTCAATTCTCTTAATTTTAATTTATTTTTATAAAGCATAGTGGTATCCATGAGGGTTATCAATATATAACATCTATGGAAATAAAGTGTAAAATGAAAAGGCATATATAATTTCTCCACTTGGTGGCGCTAACCATTACATTTCAAGTAGTCAAGTTTATTTGAGTATGATCTCAATTCTCATAGGGGGCTCAGTGGTTAACATTGTTGCCTTGCATCTCTATGCCTGGTTTAAATCCCTCCTCTGCAGTGTGTGTGTGTGTGTGTGTGTGTGTGTGTGTGTGTGTGTGTGTGTGTGTGTGTGTGTGTGTGTAGAGTTTGCATGTTCTGTCTGGGTTTCAGAGACTTCATCCCTTATCTTTCCACCCTCTGTCCAAAGACATGCATTGCAGGCTGTCCATGGTGTCCCCCTTAATCTCCATGCGACAGCTTCCAGCCCCCACCCAACACTGTGTAGGAGAAGTGGTTTCAGACAATGGATAAATGGATAAATAATTCTTATGTCCTGTAAATGATAATCCAGTTAGGGTCACAGTTATCAGAACAAATCCCATTAAGGGAAAAGTAAACACGGAGCCCACTTTGGACAGCCTGATGCTGGAGACATGGTCCATGTACTCCTGATTCAAGTGGCCCACTTCACAAGAATGCTTTGGCTGACAGACTGTATATACGTACATACATGTGACTTGTCCTGAACAAACCCAGCTGGTGTGTTGGTTATAAATGAGAAACAGACAGGGATTGTTTGGCAGAAGGCAAACCCAGTCCACAGTATAAACTGAAAACAACAAAGTAAAGCTAATTTATACACACGATTGCGTGGCAACTAACTCAGTTCCTTACCTTGCAATTTTGGCTTTGTGAAAGTATCTGCCCCTTCTGTGTCTGTGTCTGGATGCTCGAATGTAAATTGTTTAAAGGAAACACTGAATGGTCAAAGAATGCCACAACGTGGCCGTCACCACATAAATCCCTGCAGCCGCCTGTGTGTGTGCATGCGTGTGTGTGCGCACGCGTGCAAGCACATGTGACAAAAATAACTCCCTGCATGTCATGCTACCGTCCAGAGTGAGCAAGCGGATTTTCCAAGCAAGAAGGGTTAAAAAACACTGACACTTTATTTAAACCTAATTCCTGCACCCCCCTCAGCCATATAACCTGGGTGCAGGCAGATTAAGTTAGAATTTGTCAGGAATTCCAGCCCAGGTCTGCAGAACCAAAGAAACCAGCACCAGAACATCAGAGGGGCAGCTTGCGGCCCATAAACTTCACACCAGGCTAATAAGGCAGACTTACTATATGATGAGCACAGAGCTCCAAGCAAATGGGTTCCGTAACAAGAGCAATCCTGAATTTAAGGAATAATGAGGTAACTAAAATAAAACCAGTTTGCTCTCAGTGGGACTGCATGCACAGTAGTGCACTGTCCCCAGGACTGGTGATGGGTGACAGGCAGTGCTCTGTCTGTCCGGTATGTGCCGGTGTTGGGCTCTCACCTGATGCCTGCACCTCCATGATGTACTGGTGGAGGTCTTGGCCCTGCTGGATCACCTCGAAGGTCATGCTGTTCATGGCCACCTTTCGTTCCGTGTGCCGCTGGAGTCGCTGCTCTGCCGCCGGCGGGTCCTCCGAGCCGAAGTCGCTGACCTGCCGCAGCAAGTCCTCGTTCCAGGCGTCCAGCTCCGCCGTCACCTGCAGAGGGTGACACTCGTGTCGAAGCCATCACTCGGACATCTGTCAGCACAGCCAGACGGCCCACAATGCACAGCGCTGTCCAGCCAGCCACTGACCACTGTTATACCAACACCTTCAGTTTGTGAAGGTTTCTTCGTTTGCCGTTATAGACGCAAGAATGGAATGTAATCTTACTGTTTTGTGTTTTTAACTTTTTGTTCCAATAAATAAAAAATCAGTAAAAAAACCTTTATTTAGACTTTTTTACTGGACATTTTTCTTGAAATCCTCAAACCTAAGTACTCTAAGTGCAGGGCAGCGCCAGGCTGTGAGCTGTGCGGTTTGGCCCCCGCCGACGCACCTCGATGGTGTACTGCTCAAAGATGCGCAGCTGAAGGAAAATGTCCAGCTTGATCTTGCGCTCGTGGAAGAGCTCCTCCATCTGGCCCTGAGCCTCGTCCAGCTGCTGCAGAACGCCCTCAATGTGTGCAATCGAGCTGTTGTGCGGCATCTTGTTGTGGGACATCGCCGAGTCCCTGTTGCCACACACCGGGGGACACACAATGAGGATGCAGTGGTTACTGATGGATATGTGACTGGGGTTTTTTATAGTAACCAAAACTCAACGGTCCAGGGTGGGGTTGTGTACAGCAGTGGTCGCCACACAGCAAACCTGGCAATGTTAATTTAACACTATGAGTGTTAACCCTGAGAACTATTATTTAGATCCACACTGACTCAGTATGGACCCAAATAAGAATTCTTAGCACTGAACGACCACTGGCAGCTTTGCTGTGCACAGGCGCACGATGAGGGGTCTTGCTGACGTGCCGGTGAACAGCCCCGTCTGGTGGAGCCCCCACCTCAGCTGCTGCATGAGTTCCTCCCCTTCTTTGATGACGTTCAGTGTGGCCTCCAATGTGGCCGTCTGCTGCTGCTGGAACTGCTTGATTAGCTCCTGGACGGACTCCACCGAGTCGGAGCACACCTCCTCCAGGAGCTCTTTCTGTAGGTCTTCCATCCACGTCCAGAGCTGTGAGAATGTGAAATAACTAAATAATAATGATAATAAAACACTTAAACCTCTGCTCACGCCTTTCATTCATTTCACTGCACGTGTCTGTCTGCATGCTCATGCCGTCTAATGATATTGTATGTGGGCTAATGTCAGCAAAAGCTAAGACAAATTCCTAATACAGGTGGTCCCCGAGTTACGATGGTTCGACTTACAACTTTTCAATCTTATGATGACGATAGCAAGTTTTGCTCGGCAGGCAAACGTAACTGTGTATACAGTACAATACGTTGGGACGCTGCCGGGATGTACGCATCTCCTGCCTTGTGAGATGCCTTTCTCTTGCCAGTGATCGACAGAGTTCAGTTGTCTTGGTGTTAGAGAACATATTTTTTTCCTGTGTTTTTGGTGTTTTGGCCATGTCTCGACTTACGATATTTTCAAGTTACAATGGGGTAATTGCAATGCATCTCCATCGTAAGTCGGGCACAACCTATACATGCAAGTATATTTGTTGATAAAATTGATTCTGGTCATCAGAAATCCTGCTTGGTGCCACCTGGGGGTGTCCCAGTCACAGAGTGGGCTGGATGCTTTGGTGTTCTCAGAAGGTCATGAGCACTTTTATGCTTTTCTCTGTAGTATCAGGGCCAAATGAAAAGCAAAGCCAGTCCTGCCATCAGAGGTCAGATATTCATAAACTTCACTTGACATTTTACTGACTGACATTCAGGAGCAACACCTCTCCCATTGCCCTGAGAGGAGGCTGATCAGCGTGGCACAGGTGACACGGGGGCCAGCGTCACTCCTCCAGTCACTCACTGGGAGCTGTTTGGCACCAAACAAAGTGTGATGCAGGAGTTATGGGTGACACATCACACCTCAAATGCCCAATACTGGTCAAATCTGCAGCTGCAAACGGAGCACCCCTTGGTCTGGAGAAAAATTAGGTCAGCCATCTGCAGGGCAAGTCCGACAGAACCAAAAATGACAAAAGCTGAACAGTTCTGGAAATCACTTCCCCACTCAGCACAATTGGAAAAAAAAATACTTAAAAAAACACCCATGGAAAATTTAAGATGTGTTTCCCTTCAAATCCAGGGAAATCTTATGTGAATACGACAACCCAAAACCCAAGTGAAAATCACTGACAGGTAAAAAAAAAATTATATATATATATATATATATGTATATATTTAGCATAACAGCTCAAGTGATAACAAGGCTGAATAACCAGTAATGAAGACACTTAGCTTAAAGATGTCAGCCATACAAGCACACTGCTATCAGCAGAAACAAAAACACACCATTAGATGCAGCCCTCTGTGCAATAACTGCCCGTGTTCACCGATGGCCCCAGTACACATTACAGTATTTAACAACGTGTTACAAAGTCTTGGTAATTATGCTGATTCTGACAACAACATTTATCACCCTATTCACAAAGTGACGTGACATTTATTAAGACGCAGGGCTCAGTATTCTCTGCTGGATCAATACTTATGTGCCAAAAGCAGTTTTGATAACCAGGCAGCCAGCTCTAGGTGTTTCTGGCAGACATGTTCTGGTCAATGCAAGCAGTGTAGTGTTCCGCATAAGACACGCATAACCTGTGATTAAAATCATTATTCATCTGGTAAGTAAACTTTATTTCATTTTGAACGTGTGCTTAGTGATTCACTCGAAAAAAGGAGCAGTTCCCTGGCTTTGACTGTTCCCATAGTAACGTGTCTTTATGTCTGTTCAGGGTGACACTCAGTATTCCAAACATCACACTGTAATGGTTCTCAAACTCCTTTCACCAAAGGAATCTAATGTACATTTTGCATTAAATTGGGCATCATGATGTTTCATGGAGATGTAATGATATATTTGAGATATTTAAAACAGTAAACCCATCATAGTGTGGTATTACAGCCAAATGAAAATGCAGAGCTCATACACATTCCTGTGTTGACACAAAGGCCACATTTTAGCGAGCAGCAGTCTGACCTCTGGATTGTCCTCTTTTTCTAACACTGAAACCATTTTGTTATTGTGCAAATTCACGGATTAAAATCCCCTTCAAAATCTTATATTCTGCATGCATGTCTAAAAAGGTTTGCACATATTAAGAATTTAGCTGCGTGAGTCAGTGTTGTATTTCTGCCAAAAAGCAATTTAAGCTTCCAAAAATCTGTAATGACGGCAGCCAACAAACTTGTAATTGTAGTTCTCTTTAGCGGCTAAAACTATTCAGAAAATGTCCCAGTGTAAAGTTCGTCAGCGTAAAAGTTAAAAATAGCAGCTGTTTTACCATGAGACTCTGAGATGATGTAGGTCATGACTCTAAACACAATGTTCAACCTCTGAACTGTTTCCCATCATTCTGTTTTCTGTCTGTGATGTTTCACTAAATGAGAAAATGCTAACAAATACAGACAACATTACATAAATCTAACAGCAGTGAATTAACTCCACAGCCAGAAATAAATAATAATTAATAACCCTATAGACACACAGCCTAAATACCTCCACCAATGTAACTCACAAGTTCTTCAGCAGAAAAAGTGTTTACTGTCGGACAGTGCAACATCTGGAATACAATGTACAGTCAATTATTTCGCCAAACATTATTCCTGCCATTTAATTAACAAGCGTGTGTTAACAATAAGAGTGAAGGAGAATTTAGTTCATTTTCCAGGCTTTTTTTGTACTGACCCCATAAATCACGCTTTTATGCTTTGCATCCAGTGCGTTTGCAGAAGTCCAATGAAGTTTGGGTGAGACACCCCCGAACGTCTGGAGTCAGAATTCCTAATGGGGGGGGGGGGTAACAGGAACAGCCTGGCTAGCTAAGTGCCTCCTCACGTATGTAAAACAGACTGACCTTTCTTTTACTAGGTTACTCATACACCAGTAATTAGTCAATGCCAAACTAAGCTCTTTTTTGGAAAACACACAAAAGCTGACACATTTGTTCTTTTAAGAGATAAAAAGTCACAGCTCTTTATCCCGAATAACAACTTGAACTCATCTGAGTTTGCCAAACATCTCTCTCACGTGAGTAATGTAATGACACTATTTTATGCACTAGCATGCAGTGGGCATGGTAAGCACTGCCAGTCAGCCCCCTCAGTGGCCAATGTGCACTATGGTGAACATAAACCTTTCTAACACACTGTCTGCATTTGTGAAACAGAAGTAGAGCCAAGTGTATCAGCTGCACCACAAAATGACTCATTCTCTTTCTGCGGGCTCAGCAATTTGCTGTGCTTTAAGGCTAATTGAAACATTATGTACCTGGTATATAGACTGCATCATATATCAATCATTAAACAAAGCTTCCGCCTAACGGCTACCAAAAGTCAGAAAAAACAGAAAAAAAAAGAGTTTTAACGTATGAAAACAGCCATCTTACAGAAACACAGGTCAGCAATTATGTTGTAATGTTAATCCAGAAGGCTGGACCATGTTCAAAGCCCTGGCACCGTTTCCTAGGCTGCCCGGGACAGAGACGGCTTCATCCACTTCACCAGCTCTTGTCAAACCCCACGCTCCATCCACACCCCTGCGGTCTGTATCGTTTGGTCACCTTACTCCCGCCAAGTTTGAACCAGAGCCCTCAGTAGTGGGACAATTACAAAAAAATCTAAACTCCTTGTTGCAGGTAACACTTTTCCGCATATTTATTACATTCACACCCAAGGAGCAGCTACTGTCTCCTCTAGGGAACCTGCAGACCATTTTTGAGTCATTAATTTTATATCATGATTTCATGGTGCACTACATATGTTGACTGACAGGCTGTGTTGACTGTATACACCCCATTTGCTGGTGTGTTTGTCATTATTACATTGTAGTGACTGCTTGTGGATGACCTTATTCTGCTGCAGTCACAGTGGCATCACCCCCGGACTACGGCCAAGATGTCAGCTGTTTTCTTCCCACTTGGGGTTCTGGCAGTGCAAATTCAAGCCTCGCCAGGTTACTTCTTCCATTACAATGTTCACCTCAATGCATATGTGATCTCTATATGACCCAAACCAAACACCTTATTAATTGAGTCAGGTAAATGTATGAATGTCAGGGCAAACCTTGAACTTGCTGCAATTTCTATCATAGCCTAACTAACAAGCCTTTAAAATGACAGTTAAAGACTGAAGACAACTGCAGTTGAGCTGGTATTTAAACAGCACCGCTGAGACCGCACTCGGGCCAGGGAGTCTGATCCGGAGTAACTCCTGGCACCACACGACAGCTCAGCAGGGGCCCAACGCTTCCACTAGCGCCGACCGGACTGTGAGCCAGAACCATGAGTAGAACATGGTCCAGCAGCTTCCGAACTGTGGCTCTCCTGAAGTCGTCCAGAAAAATAGCCCCGGGGGTTTAATTCCAGCTAGAGAAGAAACATTATTCTAGGCAGCCCGTGGAGGTGCAGACATGCACTGGCGTTCCCCCGCCAGACAAAATGCTGTCTCCTGCAGCTTTTACTGCCCCCCTCCCCAGAAAACCCATCTCCCCACAGTGCCTCCTCCTTGCCAAGACTGCAAATGCCTAACACGCTCACTTCAATTCCAGACGGGGGGGGGATCCTGAATGTATAATCAATTTAACGTATAGGTGAAAGAGAGCCAGATGCAGGCATGGTGCTAACGTGGATGCTAACAGCCGCCGGTCACATGATCTACCTTGCCACGGTTGTAAGCTCCAGGTCATGACCTGACACCCTTCAGTGTCCTTACACAGGGCTGGCTATGGACAGAATACAGTCTTTTACAGCAAAAACACACAGATAATAGCACAGAAAAATGCTATGTGTAACACCTGCGTGTCAAGACCCTTGTGTACCCTAGATGTCACCCTTCCTCCTGTCTCCTCTGTGCTAATTCATTGTCTCTTCATTAGTGTTCCCCAGCTCTGTATGATTGTGTCATGTTAATTTAAACCTTATGATTGTACAGTGTCCTTGCTGGTTGTTGTAGTGGTAAACTTAATGTAACTAGCTGTGAACTGATTGTAACTGTGACCTTAATGTTGAAGTAAGCTTATTGTGCTGTTGTGTTTGTGCAGTAAGTCCAAAGCCTTGATTGTTTCCCCTGTTATCTGTAGTTTGGTTTAGTTTTCCCTATTGTTTGTAGGTTAGCATTGTTAATCCCCTTTTCCTATGTTTATGCCTTGTTTTGCCCTTTATTAAAGCCTCCCTTTTGCACATTCGACCTCGCCTCTCTTGCCTGCCTGGCACAAACTTTACACTATGGCCTTTGGTATTGCAAAGCCGGGAGTCAAGTAGACAGGTTTAAGAGACAATCCGCTGAGGATGTTCCACGTCACCTGCTGTGGTCCTACAGCCCACGCCCAGGCTTGACCTCTGAGTGCTCAGCAAGCCCAGTCACATGGCATTAACCTCCTCTCATCAGAAGGCCAGAATGTCCATGTGCTCAGGGTTATTGTGCTAAAGCCAGCAAAACCCACTAGCGGATTGCCGTGGCGCCCCACCCCACCCCTTCCCGCCCTTCCAGCACTAATGCGGCCCCACAGATCCCATGCCTTCAAGACGAGCAGGGAAGCTCTGCCAGGAATAAAGCAGGACACATCCTCTTGAGATTCCAGTCATTTATCTCAATTAGCAGGGACAACTGGAGGTGCTGGCGCCGGCCCGGTCCGACAGGGCGCTCTCGTCGAAAGGGAACACCAATAACCAGATGTCCAGCAAGGAAGATTACAGGGGTGCTTATATACGTCATGCCGACCCACAGCTCGAAGACTGAGCGTGCTCTGAGATTAAGAGAAGGCTCTATAGAGTGGGGAGTGTGACAGGGGGCGAACCCAGACAGGACGGACACACTGAAGCTGCAGCTTACTGAGGCTGTCTACATATCTTAGACAACTATGTTTTTGTGATGCTTTTATGATGTTTTATTGTTTTATACCCCTACCGAGACCTAAGTACTACATTTCGTTCCTCATAGTGATGGAATGACAAATAAACATTGAATTGAATTGAACTGAATTGAAATTGAATATCTGTCTTTTTGTCTGTGTTCACACACACACACACACACACACACACACACACACACACACACACACACACACACACACACAAAAACATGGACCACCACAGTGT
>JABJVR010000001.1:15103626-15127899 GCA_025773905.1 Chitala chitala | reverse complement strand
TCCACCCTCCGCACAAAGTCCTGGATGCGGACCTCCAGGTGGCGGGCCGCCTTGTAGATCTCCTCCGGGTCACACTCCCCCGTCTGGGCCAGTTGCTCTGCTGCTTCCAGCAGCTTGTCTGCGTTGGTGTAGGTGTTCTGCGTGTGAGAGCCGCACAGACAGTTACACCTCCCCTCAAGCTCCTGGCCTTGATGACACCACACGTGCACAGAAGGACACCTGTGCAGTGACTGTGAGAAACCTGCAAGGGTGTCTGCCCAAATCCTGGTTCTGCCAGCTGTCAGTCACACTAATTCCCGTAATGTGTGTGCCTGCTCGGGAAGTCACACTTGGAGGGTGAGTGGGGCCATGAGCAGCAGCGCCCCCCCCACAGGCATCTTCAGGGGTTCCTTCAGTAAAGTCAGGCTTCCCGTAGTTAAACACTTACCACCTGAGGAAGACCATTACACTGTATCATTCTAGAGGAAGATAGACACAGCAGGAGCCCTCACTGGCTGACAAGTAATTAAGTCAGCCTTGTCTGATTCCAAAAATATATCAAATGCTCATTTACACCATGCTGAAGCACCTTATCCACTACTCACCATTTCTTGATAATCTGTAGATTAACATTTTTGATGTCTCAGTGTATCTACTGTGAAGTGATCTAGGATCTATGGTTTTAGGCTGACCACATTTAGCTATTTACTTAGGAAGTATAACAGCAAAGGCACTCTGGTCAGAGATCCACACGTTGCACCTGCACAGATCTGTGGCTCCTCTGTGAAGCATCACATGTTCACATCCTGTAACTGATCATTCTTATTAATGTCCACAAAATAAACGAGGTTGTTCAATAGAAGCTCAGTGCCAGTGAGAGGTCTGTGTATATACAGCTGAATGCTACATAAGCTTTGATCACCAGCATCTGCTACGCCAGTATCACCAGTGAGATGATGTCAGTCTTTCATTAACATGTACACAGACTGCTGCAAGAGTCCCTCAGATGACACCCATTCTACTCACTCAGGTGAAAGTGTGAGCTGCAGGTGTTTTTTATTGAGTAAAAAGCCCTCTCCGCATCTGATATTAAGCTAAAATCATTCATATGCTACATCGAGATTAAATCTGCTTTTCTTTCATTAATTTGTTAGGCTCCTCCCACACCTGGATATGACCCCGCCTCTATATACTTACCATGTCAGAGCCTGACTCCTCCTACACCTGCATATGACTCTGCCTCTATATACTTACCATGTCAGAGCCTGACTCTGCCCACACCTGCAAATGATATACTTACCATGTCAGAGCCTGACTCTGGCCACACCTGCAAATGACCCCACCTCTATATACTTAGCATGTCAGAGCCTGACACCTCCTACACCTGCAAATGACCCTGCCTCTATACACTTACCATATCAGAGCCTGACACCTCCTACACCTGCAAATGACCCTGCCTCTATAGTCAGCATTTAATTTTTTCACACTGTTAAAACCATAACACAGTTTAATCTGTTCAATAATCTGTTCTGTCGTTTTCCTGTTCTTAAAACATTTGCAACAAAACGACAAATACAGCTAAATTAAATGGGCATGTAAACAAAGCCCTGCCTTAACTGTGCTGGCAGTATTGAAAAGGTCTGGAAGGTCAGACTGAGCATTTTAAGCTTGACCCCTGTTACACTTATGTTCCACCCTGCTGTTGTACATTCAGCCTTGCAAAGCTCGGATCCAACGCAGCTTCTCCTGACCATGCGCTGACCACCAGATCAGCACGGCATTCTGGGACCTCTGTTACTCAGCCCACTATGAAGACATAAACAGAGCCGAAACACAAGCCGAAGAGCTCCAAAGGTGACTCCACTCAAGCTGTTCCCGAGGGAGAAGCATGTTAGACTAGCGGCTCCAGTCTTTAATAAGCCTTCTCCCCCACCCAACTCCCTCTCCACAACTTTCATTTAGAAGTGTCCAAAGGAGAACTGCTGGAAGCCACATCCCCAGGAATGTGGATGGCTGTGTCTCTACTGCCGTTTTTATTGGTGACTGTGGAAAGAACTCCTGAGCATACCTGCATTTCTCTGTGCCTACCTGAGGCTAAACATTAAAGAAAATGTTGCTACTTGGCATCATGCTCCACTTCACAATGTGGACAATTCAGACTTTATCAGCTTCAGTCTGAAAGTCAATCATTTCAGGATTTCTCCAAGCTAAGGAGAAAAGCTCTCTGTTTAGCTGATAGCTAATGGGTAAACAACGTGCTCACACAGGATCCGCACTGTCATTATTACACAAGGAATAATGCATTCTGTTTCTCACCTTGGTGCCTACTGGATTTTCGAACTCGATACAGCGTATAGAGTTAGTCATGGATTCCGGTTCATTTCTTGAATTGTAAGGAATTTCCAGGTTAACTCATGCCTTTACTAGTTTCCTGTGATGCTGAATCTAGGGCAGCATCCTTTGACAGAAAGCACAACAGAACGCCAGTCCTGGTGTCTGTACACAATTAAGTCCCAACTCTGAAAACACATCGTGCCCCTTGACATTCATTTTTTCTCCATTAGTTTAACAACCATAAACATTTATTTCATCCGTCATTTGTGGGACTCCCACCATTTAAAGGTCCAACAGCAATCCCAGATGGACCAGTTGGCCCCTTTGGTTTCATTCTGGTGGATGGGAATTTATGTTACTTTGCTAACAGCATACACAAGTGGGTTAGCTGCTCAAACCCATCCATCTAGAAGGATAACTGTCCCAGATGTAAATAAATCCTCAGCAGACACCTGGACTGGAAGATCACGTGGGATTTACCTGGATCAGAACAAGAAAACCCCAACAGAGGTCCACCTAGCCTATGCTGCATTAAAAGGCACTAAAGTCACCGCATGTTGACTGCAAGAGCTGCTCCATTAGGAGATCAGTGCTTAACACTTGATGTTTAACACCAAAACACAGCTATAGCTACCAGCCCCATTACCAGCAGGTAGAATTCAGTGACATTCAGACTACCTGTAAAAAAAAAACTGTACTGAGTTATCTTTTCAAACTCAGATCTCAGCCATGTCCTTATTTGACAAGATAAATGGCTGCATGACGCCCCAATCTGTCTTCCTTCTAAACAGCAGGCAAATTTAACCCAATTACATGGGCGTCAGTCACCTGTGAAAGTGTGCAATGTGAAAGTGTGTACCGTAATTTAAAGTAGCGAAAAACAGAATCATAACTTATTTTGTCACAACAATTGGGTTCTGACACAACAGCGCGCCTGACGGATCGCGGCCTGTTAGCCGTGACTCCTCCGGCGGAGTTGTATTCTTCCGGTGTCAGGCGCACACGTAAGGCACTGCCGCAGTACACGGTTTAATGAAAAAATGGGAGGACCCAGTCGTTGGCACAAAGGAAGCATTTCAAACAGACGAAAACAAAAGAACAGGCTTTAGAGATAAACACACAACACAAGACGATATATAAAACACAGGAATTCACACATGAATGTGAATCAGCTCCCTGGCGCTCGCAAACACGACTCTAACGTCTGCACCTTTTGTGTGGAGCGGAACAGTTCCTGGCATTTCATATAGAAGTTTGCCCCAGCTTCGTCTTGGTATACAGTAAGGGTATGAATGTCTCATCCTCGTTTAGCTCAAACAATCTGCCGCGTCTAACGTTTCAGCCCACTGCTATACGACTGGAATCCTCAAACAAATGACCAAACCAAGCTAAACATTCCTGGATCAATTAATTACATCTCCTGTTCTTAATTAAAAGTCACAAGCTTATTGTAAAGGGTGACCTTGATGTTGCCTTTCAGTGTGGAAGCCACTGAGGATGCTTGAGGCAAGGTCCGCTGGCTTTTTCCTACAGTGGCACGTGTCCTGCATTGCACTGAGACACAAGCATCTGGAACAAGCGTCCTCACCTGGGCCACCTCCTCAAAGTCATCATGGCGCTTCTGTAGGGCACGTGCCCGGTGTAGAGACTTGCCCACGCCTGTGTGCTTGCTCAGGAAGGCCTCGCCATGGTTCTCGATCCAGTCCAGAACCTGTGAAGGTGGGGTCCAGGGTTTGGGTTGGAGGAGGGGAGAGGAGGGAGAGGTATTGATCTAAGTGTCAAACACTTGTGTAGGAGGCGTCAGCTTGCCACTACCCTTCCAGTGTTGTGTCTCCTTTAACAATGGGAAATTCTCTCCGACCTGCTAAATTCCACTGTGGTCATGTCCATCCTGCTACACAGCGGGCATGAGTTCTAATCTTAAACTGCTGCATACTTGCACCCAGGGAGTAGAAGGAAGTGCTGACCACATCAGTTTAAATATCTGACACTGCAGAAGGCCGAGGCCTAGAACAGCCACTCTCCGAACGCAAATGTGGGGAACGTTTCTGTTACTCCCTCCACTGGTGCAAGACGGCACGTTCCATGGATCGCAGGGCTTCGTCAGCTGCAGTGAGTCAGAGGGGATAATGTTTCGCACAGTGCGTCCTGCTACGTTAAGCTGAGAAACCAATTGCCTTTCGCCGTCTGAGAGGACCCTGTACCTCATGGCTGGCTGGGACTGTGCCACACACACACACATTAACCACAGCCTAGGGTTTGTGAAAACTTTTACAAAGTATGACTTCAAATAAAGTCAGTGGAATGATCTGTGCAGCTGGAACCCTCCCACAGAAAACCGACCTATCAGGTAATAAAGCTGTGTAACAATTGCTGCAGGAAGCTGTCATATTATGTAAGTAATGATTTGGCTGAACAATGAGTCTTGGTGGGATTTCACAAACTTCTACGAATGCTGCAATTCCAAAACACCCAACTGTGCTCCTCACCCCACCCTCAAGAAATCTGCTCATGTTTAACGTTTTTTTTTTTTTTTTTTAAAGGAAAAACAATCAATTGTGGAGCCGCCAGAGGAAGCATTTCAGGAATCCAAGCCACGTGGCTGCCAAAAACATGCTCGTTTTTACCCTCCATCCCCAGAGCGCAATTTATTCTGACCTTGAAATGAGTGCACGGCCACTCAGGCGTAAACGGCGCGCCTTCAAATTCACTTCATTTTTCGGTCAGCGAGAGAGGAACGTGACAGACGGACTCCAACTCTAAGGGGAGGACGACCTTCAAGGTCAGGCCCAAGGAATTCTGGGAACTCGAGAACACTCTCCAATCTGCTTTATATTTACAAACAAATGGGTGCAAAATACGCAATGCTTTTAAACCAGGCTGTCATCACGACTGCAAAACTGCAGGCAGCATCATTGGGCGTTTGTCTCCTTCATTATTCTAACCTGTAATCACGTCTCCTTGTGACATGGCTGCTTTTATGTTTACACAGCCTGCTCTTTTCTTCACTTATCATCACAGCCCAGCGGGCCAGAAAGCCAGCGAACTGTGTGGGGATTTTTAATTTAGTGCGAATTCTGGAAGGTGAGGCTTTCTGTTAAAGGGGTGCTCTCCTGTAACCCCCCGAGGAAACGTGAGCTGAAACATCAGCACTTTGGCTCTTTTCACAGAGCTATATGAGAAATTGGAGGCTGCTGCCTGTCCCTAAATAGTCCACCACATTCCAGGGGTTCCAGAGAGCCCAGTTCTCCCTCAAAAACAACACCTTTCTGAATGCAGTTCGCCATTTGCACAGCCCTAATGTTGCACAGCCTCGAGCCACTGCTGACACCGACTCGCCTGTCTCTCTGACACTGACTCGCCCGTCTCTCTGACACTGACTCGCCCATCTCTCTGACACTGACTCGCCCGTCTCTCTGCCTACACCTGAATGACGGTGTGTAAACTTAGAAACTGATGGTGATTTATAAATCACCCCCATCCTGTTGGTGGTGTTGCAGCAGATTTTTCTGATTCTTGAAAAGGCACCAACCTTATTTATGTAATTCAGACACCCTTAACCAGAAACGCGCTAAGGTTTCAACTGCTGCCTCACTGAACTGGCAAGACACAAGAGAAGGGCACTGTTATCTTCAGAACAAATCAGCACATGCTCAGGTGCTGGGGGGGCAGGAGTCAGACATTAATGAGCACAGCAGATACGTGACAACAAAATGTCATCTTCAATGTTTCTGCCTGATCCTCTGTGGTACAAACATTACTAATGCCCCTGAAATTGCCTATTTTGTCCACAGGTCTCCTGTGTGGTGGAGGGGGGGCTCCCTTTAATTGGATGTCATATGAAGTGACAGGACTTCTGCTTGTCCTCTGTGTTATATGGGTGCAAACATTCCCTGGTTGTGTCCTTCCAGGAAATGGTGTGAGCCCAAAGATGCTCATTATCAAAACTATAACCGTGGTGTTACCACCAACGTTAGACAAAAAGCACAGACAAAAAGTAAAGGACCGTCACTTGCTCAGTGTGACAGCACATTTACACGTACTCGCACACAAACACACTTTGCACCCTGAATTGCACCCTGAACACAAACTCTAATTACTACATAGGATATTGTACAAATAAGCATTCGTCCTGTGCTTCTGCAGGTACCTCACACCGCACAATAACATATTTTTTCCCATTTAAATATAAACACGTGAATTATACCTGTGTACAACAATGCAGACGCATATGCATGTATGCATGCGCATGTGCACGCGCGCGCACACACACACACACACACACACACACACACACACGTTGTGCAATTAACCACCACATTGTGCAGTGGATTCTGATCATTTCAAGATTGCTTAACTCAGACATGACATAGTAATCATTAAGTCTGTAAAACCCAAATCTGCCACAGTCTCCTCTCCTTACAAGGCAGTCTTGCATGCCTCCTGTACATTTACACCTGACCCAAAATGAGCCTACACTGCTAGCAGAAAGCCCTCAGCCCACCCGCCTGTGTATGCACAGCCTGGGCTTAGGGCTCAGAAACACGGGTCAGCGGAATGATATTAACCCCAGCGCTGAAATGATGCAGGAAATACGCTCCTCATAGAAAAAGCACCAACCCTGTCCCTCCATGATGGTTAACAGCAGTTGCGTGTATGTGTGTGCAACCTGGTGACATGCGTAACAGCCACAGTAAGCATTGCTTTTAATCGCTCTTTACCAGTATTTATTATTAAGGGAGTAAAACCCATAGCCCCTCCACCTGTGTCCAGAGGCGCGCTCCTGGGGCTGGCCTACCTGCTGGACGTCCTGCTGGAAGACGCAGAGCTGCAGCCGCTGGTGCAGACGCACCTTGCGGTGCTGCCAGACGCCCTCTAGGCGGCGCTGGTGGTGCAACACCTCATGCACTACGTCCAGCACGCAGTGGACTGCCTTCGAGTAGTTGGCCGTTGCCGTCAGGGACTCGGAGCTGCTTGGGCTCACGGGACGCTGCAAGACATCCAGAAGGGCCTTCCCGTCCTGACTCACCTGGGTGGGATGGGTGGGGGGTATTTGTGAACTCAGTCACTGTCAGTCAGATTCTCTTATGAAAATAATTATGTCATCAATGTTGATTGAAAAAGACACCACAACCTGTATCGTATAACTAATAAATACACATAACATTAACTGTCATGACAATCTCAATAATAAAAAAACAGTTTGCATTGTTTTTGATACAGGAATGTCTAAGGTTATTTGCTTCATTATCTATTTCTTTGCTGGTAATGTTCATGATGGTGCATTTGTGCTCTGTGACCAAACACTACATCCGACATTCCGGTGTTCACATTTCTTCCTTACGACTCCATTTATCCATCCCATAATGGCACTTAAACTAATAACCAATTACTGGAACTGCAATTCTGGAGACTGCTGATTGTGGCTGCAGATGAAGAGCTACAAGTAGTGACAACCAGAGGGAGGGCCTGGTGCGAACAGCACCCCCGGTGGCCAAGGATGAGAGGCGCAGGCATGTGAGGGGATCTCACCTCAGCGTAGGCCTGCGTCACCTGCTCATAGAGCGTCTGGTGGTGGTGAATGGCCAGCTCCAGTTCCTGCATCTCTGACGGCAGGCCTCCCTCGCTGCACATCTTGCACCACGCCTCTACACCAGACAGAAACTAGGGGGGTGGGAACAAAACCAAGATGTGAAAATGATGAGTGAGGCAGAAGGAGGGGGAAGCACAGACTGATGAAAGCACTGATTGAATTGTTAAGTGGGAGGGCGGGGGAACCAGCACTGTGTTTCCTCTTCTGTACACCAGCCAAGTTATCTGCCCCCATCATCCTTGCAGAAAGGTGACGAGCCCCCAGGTAGTTATGATAAAGGGGTGCACAAGCGTGTCTGTTTGTTTCTGTGGTAAACTGGTGTATATGTGTGTGCAACGTGCAGGTAGCGCTCTGCTCAGGGAGACAGACAGAAATGTCAGAAAAGAGCTACGAGTAAAACTCCCACAATCCCCCAGGGGCAGAGAGGCTGGAGGAGCTGTAAGTTGTGGAGAAATATATAATGGATGGCATTACGTGGTGGTTTAGGAACTGGACATACAGTATAAATCAACTTCTCCCTTCTCCAGTTCTGGTAGGACCCATGAGCAAAGTATGTCATCCAAACTGTCTGGGTGATTTTACAAAGCTGTGCATGTGACAAAATGGGCCACTTTATTAAACTGACTTGTCAAACCTAACCATGGGGAACTATCAGTGTTCCAGACCGATGGCACAGAAGACACAGAAGGGACGAAGCAGTCGTCTAAAACCGGCTGATTAGTTAAATTCAGTTTATTTTTACAGTGTCTTTCACAATGATCGCATTGAGATTTTAATGTAAAATTAGCTTCTTACTAGTAACACTTGGGCCTTATGTGACCACACCGGATTTTAAGGGACCCCCATGGTAAGTTTGGGTACCTGGCCGCTCACCTGCTCGGACTTCTGATGGAAAACGGAGGACATGGCGAGGATGGTGCTGCGCTCGTCCAGAGCTGCTGCGAAGCTCTTCCACTCCTGGTCCAGCTGGGCTGAGATCTGCTTGATCTGCTGGGACGCATAGTGGCCCGACTCCGCCAGGCGCGATGCCACCGACACGATCCGGTTGATGTTGACATAGGCATTCTGGGGAAAGGGCACGCATGTTAACAGAAGCCATGAAAATGTAGCTTTGTAAGAGACCGTGCCCTTTAACCCTGCCAAGTGCGGCCCTTCCCACTCCATCTGCCTCTGTTAGCATGAAGACCTGGTGATTGGTTGGGTCACGCTTGCTCATTTGTCACCTGCTCCCCCCACCATCAATACCACCACCACCCGTCCTACTGCCAGCCCATAATTAAAGAATGCTTGATTGAACTCGGAGGGCTAGAGTTGAGGTCAGAGATCAAGGGTCATCTGTTTAAAGACGTGCAGAAGGTCCAGCTGTGCCGTTCGCTCTGACTGAGCCAACTGAGTGTACTGGCACTGCTAGTATGCCAGCGTACCCCTACAGTGGTCTCCATGGCAACAGCTGCTTCTTTTTAATCAAGACAGCTCGTGTTGGGTTTCTCTTTGCAATTAAGCTGCTTAATCAAACTGTTTGTGTTGATTGGGTAGGAAAAGTGGGATGGCTGCTTGGAAACGCAAGGGGTAACAGATGTACCACCACTGGCTTGGGCTAGAGAGGGGTGTAGCCAGTCACACATGCTTACCCTTTGCGCCCTGTACATTTACATTTATTCATTTTGCAGATGCTTTTATCCAAAGCGACTTACAACATTTCACATACATGTTACAGCAGTATTGGTTCTCGGCATTTAACCCCCCCGAGGGCAGCAGGGTGCAGCCACATGCAGTGCCAAGGGGGCTAGAGTTTGATTGTCTTGCTGAAGGATACACCTAGCTGGGATTCAGACTGGGAGACTTCCACATCCCAGCCTCATGTTCTACCCTTTGACCCACCAGGATGCAGGTTGTTGTACTGAAATTGGGACAGGTGAGAAGGACAAAGTGGGACAACTACAGGAGTCAGGCAAATGCAGGGGAAAGTCAGGTCGAGTCGCAGCTCTGCCCTTTAGCTGCCCTTCCACTAGGAGGCAGTACAACTCAGCTGTGCCGAATAGACACCAGAGTAGCTGAGTTCACCTCACACCCAGTGTTTTTATTACATATACTGTGTTTTAAGGTCTGGCAGTGGAGTAGAACTGTCAGTTTTTGTCTACTGTCATGTGAAGTGCAATGTTGAACTGAGACCATTTGACAACAGTTTCCCCCCTCAAAGTGCTGTGTGGAGCACACAGCTGAAGCTGAACAGCTGAGCCTCCAGCAATGAGCACACTGTCTGAGCACAGAAGAACACTCCGTAAGCCTCCAATCAATGTGAAAGAAATCAACCCAGCCAACATACTCACAGCTGTACCATTATAGGATTTCAATTCACACTTAAGGACATAAGCACTGTCAAGTAAATGTTAGTCAATAAGGACCCCGCGCCAGGTAACCATCCCTCCTTTTCGAGAGATGGGAGCGCCAGGAAAAGCCGACATCAACATTTTATAGCATTTGTAGTACAGTTACCACAGAGTTTGGTGATGTTATCATCCTGGCATACCATAGAGTTCATGGCAAAGTGGTTGTGCTGCGTCTGGAGGTCCACAGCGTGCTGGTAGCTGACCCCAATCTCTGTGTGGCTCTGGAGGAACAGCTCCTTGTTGTGGCTGATCCAGTCGAACATCTGTCACAGCAGGGTAATGAAAAGATAATGTAAACCGCAATCCACGTAAACAGCAGCATGGAGCCGGCCTGATCTGTTCACCAAACCACCTTGGCTACGCTGCATAGTACTGCCCCAAAATTACATTTATTTGCTGAAACGTTAGCAACCAATACGGTCACCGTTTATCAAAACCTTTATTACTTGGTCTACAAACCAGAAAAATATGTGTCATTTCAACACAAATAAAATCATGAATAAAAGTTCTTAGAAGCTGACGTGAATAACATTGTCCCAATAAAATGCAAAGATTTTCTGACGTTATCTAATTACCAGAAGGCTGTTCAGTTGAAAAATCAATGCCTGCCTTTGTGTGTAGCACACTTCAGCCTTGTAGTAACATTATAATCACCAGTGAAAACAGAAAAGGTTTCAGAGAGAGGAACATGCTGCGAGGCTGAGCATTCACGGAGCCCTCAACACACCGTGCCTGGGGAGACATCGATCCACCACACGGCTTCCTGGGTGCCTCATCAGAGAGGCACTTGATTGTGACATGTACCCCCCCCACCCCCCTGAGGCAGAATGGGGAGGGAGGAGACATGGCTCTGTACTGGTCTTTTCTTCTTTCCACCGAAGGCCACTTTGGTGTACCTCACGGCTTTCTCAGGCTTGCACACTGCTGTGTGGGATATCTGACAGCAGACGTTCTCACGCTGGTGCTGAGCACTGATAAACGTATCAGGAACACGTGGATGGTGGAGCCTGCTCTGCCTCTGCTGAAACACGGAGTGATTCATTAAGAGAGGAGTGGGCTGACACGCAGCCAGGAGGTGGAAGGACGGCTCAGCTTGACACCGTGCCACTTTGGTTTAATGCTAAATGATCGGCATCTATGTGTTTCTATGCAGACAAAAACACAGAGGAAGACCAAATAGCCTATCAGGGCATGCAGTTCATGTACTCCACAGGTGTGTGCGTGGCAAACAGGAGCGATCGCACGTACTAAGGGAAACAGCTTTTAACTGCTTTTTGGAAATAACCGACCTTGAGCAGTAATTTCCACACGCCGCTTTCTCTGTTCATTTGCTCCACTGCCCGTTTGAGTAGAACTCAGACCCTCAGGAAAACATGTCTCATATATCTACCCCACCAAAAAAGTTTTGCCATGTGTTCTGCCCTGACAATCACTGCTAATTTTAAGCAGTGGCCCGAGTCTGTGTTGGAGCTGTCAACCAGTCATGGGCCGGGTTTGGGCTCTGGTTTTTCAGTTTCAGCTTCACCAAAGACTTGATATTTTATGAACTCCACTGGCCGTAGAGCGGCCGAGCTAAATGAATATAAAGTCATAGGTGAGTCAGACAGCCTCAACTCTTAACCGCAAGAATTTTGATCTTAGGATAACCCTGTTCTCCACATGAATCATCTCACTGGGTTTGAGCTGCGGCCTCCTCAGGGTCCGATGGTAAAAGCACCTCCGTCTCTGCCAATGCCATCAGTGCTGCAGAGCATGTGGTTTCATCTCAGCACTTCCACACTGCCTAGACTCTCTCCCTGTTTGCAGCATGAAAGGAGAGTATACCAGCCCTGTTCATACCAAGCCACACATACGTGCCGGTTTATACATCTGGATGGCACATGCAGTGTGAATATAAATATAAAAAATGAATATAAAAGGGCGAGTTCACATGAAAAGGCGTTCAGTAGCAATTAGCAGTTCAAAATTCCAATGTGCTTTGTTATGACTGGTCCTAACCCTAACCCTAGCTCCAGCCCCACTCCTGGTCATAAACCTAACTCTAGCTCCAGCCCCTCTCCTGGTCCTAACCCTAACCCTATTTCTAGCCCCCTCCTGGTGCTAACCCTAACCCTAGCTCCAGCCCCACTCCTGGTCATAAACCTAACTCTAGCTCCAGCCCCTCTCCTGGTCCTAACCCTAACCCTATTTCTAGCCCCCTCCTGGTTCTAACCCTAACCCTAGCTCCAGCCCCTCTCCTGGTCCCAGGGTTGCATGGTTTATGCGGACAGATGGTATTAACCAATTTTAACTGCAATTTAAACTGCCCCGGCGCAAACAGGTTTACCGCACCAAAAGTGGCATAAACTGGCAAAAACCCTTAAATATGCTAAATCAATGCTTAAAACACATGTTTAAATATTGGATTTGAATCTCTTCGCATGTTGAATCTCTTTCACACCATAATGGAGCCATTTGGCATGGTTATACTGTCAGTTTTAGGATGTGACCACAAAAAGTATTGTATGTTGCTTTTGGTTGCATCTGGTTCTCTAAAATCAGTATGACAAAAAGAGAAATGTATTTAACTGGATTTGAAAAGATTGACATAAATTTCAAAAAAGGATGAATGTAGGCATAAGATTGTTAGATTGACCTTAAATTTAAAAAGAATGAATTGTGTCCAACCAAACACCAACAGCAGTGTCCAACCTAACATCAGCAGCAGTGTCCAGCCAAACATTAACAGCAGTGTCCAACCAAACATTAACAGCAGTGTCCAACCAAACATCAACAGCAATGTCCAACCAAACATCAACAGCAGTTTCCAACCTAACATCAGCAGCAGTGTCTGACTTAAAAGGCCTCCTTTTGAAGTCCGACTGCCACCCTTACACATGATGCTTCACTGCAGTGTGTGACTGGTTGCTTGTAATGTGTTTCAGCATACATATATATATATACATTTGAAAACTCCTTCCTTCCTTGTGAAAACTGAGGAAACTCACCACCTGTCTCTCCCAGGGAAAACCTTTTATCTTCACCTGAGCTCAAGAGGGGAACACCCAGTGTATTCTATACACAGACCCAAGCTGTGGACAGTGTCTGTTTGGTCCACTGGGTGTCCTAAATCTGATGCAACTCTCCATATTTTTGAAGTCACACAGAAATAAATTCCACAATGGTAAGAAGTCAGCAGTTAATAACAATGCCTCTGTCTCTGGCTCTGCCACTTAGATCACATCCAGAAACCAGCTTTGGAACTGACTGCCTTCTGAGCCTAGCTTTCATTATCAGGTTTCATGGTGACAGGACTGTCCTCCGCATACTAAGGGGGGTGGGGGAGTGACTCTTCACATGGGAGACTGACACATTTAAAATCGTTAGCGCTGAGCCTGACAGGAATATTACCCCAGGTATGACATTATAAAATAAGAAAAGGGGAAAAGCCAGCTAGCAGATGTTTCCTCACTCACCTTCTTCGGGTCTTCTCAGTCACAAGCATACCTTTTCATTAATACACTGAAACTGGACGACCACAGCTATTCACCGCTAACACGCTGCCATTCCTGGAGTCTTTCTCAAAGAGAAACCCTCTGGCTAACAGCTAATGGTGCTGCCATCTCTCACCGCACCGCTCTACACGGAGAGCACGGCTAAGGGCTGCCAACACGCGTGCCTGAGAGCGGCTGACGTTCTCACCTTCTCTGCATCCTGCTCAAAGAGCCGGAGCTGGAAGCACTGGTCCAGTTTGAGCTTGCGCACGTGCCACACCTGGTGCAGGTGCTGCCGCGTCGAGTGCAGCTTGTCCAGCAGGCCCGTCACCTTGGGCACCAGGCTCTGGAAGTCGGCTCGGCCGGACGCACGGCCACGGCCGGGGCAGCCGCCATCGCCGCGGATGGCCTGCAGCAGCCGTTGTCCCTCGCGGTCTAGGTCCTCTACAGGTGCCTTCATCACCTTCTTCTTCAGCTGCGCGTGCTCGTCGATAAGCCGCCGTGAGCCCTCCACGTCCACCGGGAACTCCTTCTTAGACAGCTGCTCCTGTAGCTCCTCCAGGCGGGAGAGGAGGTGCGAGGCATTGCTGATGAGCTCCTCCAGGGAGGTGCGCAGCTCCAGCCACTCCTCGTGGTCGAACTCCAGGGAGCCCCCAAAGTCGTCCGTCAGCTGGGAAGGGTCCACCAGCTTTGTCAGGCCCTCTACGGACACCATGCTGGTCTGTGGAGTCCCAAGTGAAGGAACACACACACACATATATAAATCTATCTTTGTATGTATGTATGGCATGTGTGTTATGTATATGAATAAAGGGCAATGCAATGCTTTTGAAGTTAACGAGCATGTTCATATGTCAATTATTATACATTATATTGTGCTGTTAATTATACTGCACTGATGTTGTAAATGTCTCAGGGTTACCCAGATGCTGCACCTGTGGAGTCACCTGCGTGTGCACCTAGGATCAGCCACGATCTTATCTGGACTACACAGCTACGAGTTTGGCTTGACTAAATGGGCACAGAACCCACATTGCTGCAGTGTTTTGTTTCTGTTGTCTTTAATCTTTTGACCTGAGTGTGATGAAAGGTGTGAAAGACACCTGTTCCTCTATCATGGCCTCCAGTAGGCTGCCCAGCCTTATTCACGTGACATATTATAATATGAAACAGACACATTATATATGAAAAATAACGGCAGATTTCAAAACGAGCTGCGAACACGAGGCCTCTGAGACATGCCCGATGGCACTGGTCACCTCAAAGCTGAACTTGGCACTGCCAAAGTTGGTCTTCTGCTTCTGCCAGAAGTTGTCTGGCTTGATGATGAGGGCAACGCAGATCTCGGCAGGGAAGGCTTCCTGCAGGGTCTTCAGTAGGGGCTTGATCAGCTCCCACTTGGAGCCACGCATGTCGATGATCACTGTGAAGCCCCTTTTGCACACGTCCTCGCTGGGTGGGGAGAGAAAACAGATTGTTCCAGAAGCTCAAGTATGGCTCGTGCTTGCAGAAAGGCATCATGGGATGGTTGTCTGGTTTTTACAGAACTGGTGCTGGCCGCTCTGGGATTAGACAGCAGTTGGTGGATGTGACTATGTGAACACACACTTACTGGTGTCGGTCTACGCACAAATGCACAGCAGTATCAAGCCCATTCTGAGGTTGGAGCTCAGTGACACTAAACGGCTAAAATATTTTCTTTTTGTGATATATTAGTCTCAGGAGTATAAAACAGTAATCGATGTCTCTAAAAACAAGAATCACTCATTAACATCCAGAATATTTCTGTATTTGTACTGTGGTTCATTTCCTTAGCAGACTAATGAGTGTAAAGCACATGGACTAAGTGGGTAAACTATACTTTTGAATTAAAAACACACATCTAGCATAAACAAACTGCACGTGTAGATTAATTAGCATGATTTGCGTGCCTTTGTGTATGCGCCCCCTCATAAATTGCTGAACAATGTCTGCATAAACCTGCTGTTTACTAACTAAAATTGTATACAATCATTCATCTCTCCAAAAATATATATATATAATAATAATAAATAAATAAATAAAAATTTGCATTTAGTGTTTTTGCTCAGATGCTGCTGCCGAGAACCTCAGAGGAGATCAGGAGATTGAGGCAGCCTGTCATTTCCTCTCTCCTCTCGCTGCCCTCTCGGGACGCCGGAGGTTCACGGGGGGGGGGAGTGTGACAGGCATCTCTAGGCTAGGGGAGGGGCCCTGCCACAAGACCAGCGCGACGTCTTCATGAGCGTCGGACTGATTTGGTGGGCGAGGGATCCTCGCTGCTTCCTCCACCTCGTCTCGCTTTGGAGCTCTTGGCGGACAGCAAGTCTGACGACGAGAAGTCCCAGCGGCAGCGACCGTGGCGGAGAGGCAGCGGGAGGCTTCCAGAGAACCGCCTGGACCGCACGCTGCGAGCCGAGTTGGAGTGAACGTGTCGCTTCTCTCCAAACGCCCGCGAAGTGCTCTGAGGACTCACTAATTAAAAGTGGTTCTGCGTGTTTATGTGCGAGGGACTTCTGCGTTCCCCTCACCTCCCTCCAGCCTGGCTGGGGATCTCAGTGAAGGTGTTAGCATTAAGGCCAACTGCGTACAAGTGAGAGGATGCCAAGCAGAGGTTAAAGCTGCGTGACCTGTTGTCATAAGCAGCTGCTACCCGTGTTGTCCGCTGTCATAATCACACGTCCTCCATAAATCAAGCTAATAAAAAGATGTCAAAAAGCCGCCACCCGTCAGCACCGTGCCTTTGGCTACACCCGTCAGCACCGTGCCTTTGGCTACTATCGCCGTATTTCTGATGTACAAGCCTGGTTGACATTGTTGTCCCTGGTTGACATTGTTGCCCCTGGTTGACATTGCTGTCCCTTATATCTACTCAGTTCACTTGAGGATCTGCAAATGACTGTTATTAACAACACCAAAGCTAACTACACATTATTTCACAGACTCTTTGCAACGCTGCCTTCTATACATGAAACGCTTGCGTTTGCTAGCAGGACAGTATGATCAAATGCAATGAAATAAGCTGAAGGGAACTGAATGGCAGGTAACGAAGCTATGCACCTCCTACGTCTCAAAGCTGACATTCCCATATTCAGGAGATGCTGGCAAAAATGGAAGAATTACTACTTAGCCAGTGGCCCTTTTTGTGCAATTTCATCTACAGTAATTTCATTGTGAAATACCGTACTAAAGAGGCCTTCATTTCACATGTAATTGGCAGCATGCAACTTTTGCTCCTGGACAACCACAAGAAGATGTGCTCCTTGTCATTCAGCTTTACTTCTTGCTGTACCTAGGCACAGTAGACAGGTATGTCACCAGCCTCCGCAGGTCCTCCTGCTTTATCCTGTCATGGTTGCTTCTGGCTGGGAAAGTCAGGATCGGACCGCCCCTCTTGTCTCGGCCACCTGTAAGGCAAAGTGTGTGTGGTTGGGATAAGTGGGAACCAATCAGGGATCGGAGTCTTTCAGTGCACAGAGAGATGGCCAATCAAATTGCAAACCTATCTCCAGAGAAACAGCTCTTAATATAACAACACCCAACAATGAATGCACACACATCTCCACCAGTTACCTCTCATTACCACCTTTTCACATCCTGGTTTGGAGAAACTGTTAAAATCCCTCCAGAGGTTAAAAGCCATAAAACATTTGCACACTTACGCACATTTATGTCCATCTGCAAACATTTCCACAAACAAAACAAAAAAAAACCACAAGCATAAAAAGTCAAAAGACTTCACAATAATGCTTGTGCCATTACATAATTTCCAAAACATTCTCGTTGAAAATATTTATTATTTTGTTTGCTAAACAAAATGGAATCCTGCTCAAATGCACTTTTTTGCACTCTTGTAAAAAATGTATCCCTCTTTATAAAAAGTGCATGAGTTCATGGTGTTTAAGTCGCTGGTCAGGCCAGTAATGATGAGTGTGACGTGACTGACTTGGGCCTGAGCCCTGAATCGCACGAGAGGCCCTGAAGGCTGTAAGCTAAGCCACATGTTATCACCGAGGAGACCGCCCCAGGCCCCAAAGATGAGCTCCATAAAGCCACGTTCAGTTCTCTAACATGACCATGAACACCAAGCAAATCACTAATCCCAGGGGAACGGGACAAGAAAATCAGACAAGTCCACAAAAGGTTTCTGCTTACCCTTTTTATAAAACATTCAGCGTGTGTCTCGCTTTTGGAAGAGTCTCCTACTTCATGCTCTTCATCAGTGACATCACTTGTGTTTGACACACGAGGCTGAACCTCTCGGCACTTTGCTGTCTGGAGGCTTATGGGCTTTTGGGATCTCTGACACATAACAGCAGACAAAAGCCATGACTTTATCAAGTAAGTGGGTGACGTAAGTGTGCGTGTGTCTGTGTGTGTGTGTGTGTATGTGTGTGTGAAAATGCTCTTGCTAAATAAGGACAAGCTTGTACACCCCCCCTTGAAGAATGTCCTGGCTGTGTCCTCCATACATGTTCTCCAAATTATTACAGCATAACAAGGTGAGGCCTCAGAAACAAGGGCTTTTGTTTCTCCAGCTACACTAACCCTGTGTCCATGATTAACAGCGTTCATTCTTCTCAGTACCAGCGTCTGCTGAAGGTGACAGTACTGAGTATAATTACAGCATTCCCCTTGTTACAAGGTAATCACCTTCCTTACAGAAAACGAGGCAAACACAGCTAATCACACTAACAAACCCGCACCCTGATTGGACATGGGCGCCCACTACCTGTCTGTGGTTGTCATTATGAGGATGAAATAAGTGCTGAGCATTCATTTCATTAGGAGGATAGGGCATCTTCGCCAATAACATTAACGTGTGATCTCACTGGGCTATTGATCACACGGTGCTTTTAATTGCCACTAATTAAGAGGTGATGATGAATGGGTCTGTCCAGTGGGTCTGGGTCTGAGGACTCCATCTTTGTCAAGTCACTGCACTGTGCCCATGAGCAGAATGGTAAGAGACCTGTGGTTCTTGGTCAAGGTGTGGGCGGGGCTGAGGGTGGGGCTGGGGGTGGGGGTGGGGCTTTCCATAGAGCCGTGCCCTGATGCAAGGATGATACAATGACCTCACCTGAGACACGGTAAGGATCTCCATAAATCGAATAATCATTAAGTTATCTTAATGAACTAGAATTCACAATTTCTGCAAAGTACAAATAAATTAAAAATGGTAAACATAATCTGTTCTTCCACAATAAACAAATTTCCAGTATATTTAAAAGGGTACAGGACACTTTAACTGTTGCCAAATGCAATCAGAATCTGGTAACACCCAAGACTGTTGGTTAATTGACAGGCTGATTGTAGAGAAAACAGTCTGAAAATCCAATGAAGCCGTACTGTCAGTGTCTCCACAATCGTTGTAATGTTTTTGTAATTATTGCTATTATGTAAAAATCTACAAATGTCTTGGAATATTATGTTACCCTGACAACTCTATTCCTTTCATTACTTCATGTTCAAACCACTTTCCTGTGTCAGTATGACACTGAAAAGTGAGCTGCATCCTGGACACCATCCCAGCACACACTTCATGCGTGATACACTGAAACGTGGGAGGAAACTGGAACACCTAGTGTACAGCTGCATGTGTAGAAGGAGAAGATGCAAACTCAACACACACAATGTTGAGGACTGAATCAGAAGCCATGATCCTCAACATCTGAGCTAGAACACGGTCCCCTGAGCATCTGTGTATAACGTGTATAACGGTGACATTAAGTCATGTGTTTTGCATAAGGTGAAACACGGTAATACGGCATGATGATACAATTAATTACGTAATTTGGCTTGAAACCTGAACCAAAGTCCTGAACAGAATGGCACAAAGGAGACACACATGATATTAGGACTCCAGCTGAACACAGGGGAAGTACACACTCACCTGAGACAAGATCCACTCTCTCTTACACTCACCTGAGACAAGACCACTCTCTCTTACACTCACCTGAGACAAGATCCAATCTCTCTTATACTTACCTGAGACAAGATCCCCTCTCTCTTACACTCACCTGACAGTAACTCCACTCTCTCTTTAACTCATCTGATAGAAGCACTACTCTCTTACACTCACCTGAGACAAGATCCCCTCTCTCTTACACTCACCTGAAACAAGATCCCCTCTCTTTTACACTCACCTGAGACAAGATCCCCTCTCTCTTACACTCACCTGAAACAAGATCCCCTCTCTCTTACACTCACCTGAGACAAGATCCAATCTCTCTTATACTTACCTGAGACAAGATCCCCTCTCTCTTACACTCACCTGACAGTAACTCCACTCTCTCTTTAACTCATCTGATAGAAGCACTACTCTCTTACACTCACCTGAGACAAGATCCCCTCTCTCTTACACTCACCTGAAACAAGATCCCCTCTCTTTTACACTCACCTGAGACAAGATCCCCTCTCTCTTACACTCACCTGAAACAAGATCCCCTCTCTCTTACACTCACCTGAGACAAGATCCAATCTCTCTTATACTCACCTGAGACAAGATCCCCTCTCTCTTACACTCACCTGAGACAAGATCCACTCTCTCTTACACTCACCTGAGACAAGATCCACTCTCTCTTACACTCACCTGAAACAAGATCCACTCTCTCTTACACTCACCTGAGACAAACGCTACTTTCTCCTTCAGTAGAGGTAAAACATCTGAAGCCTTGGTCCCATCATTCCTGAAAGACCCTGAAAAGGAAAAAAAGATGAGATGAAACTCTTGCCATCTTTAATCTCCCATTTTCTGCTCTTTAATCTCACAGACTCCCACCCTCTAATCTCTGATTTCACACACTAGAAACTGTAAGTAAGGTGAAATTATTTTAGAGCACAAGGGGATGTTTCTTCTGAATGCTTGCGAAGTTAAACAAATACCAGGATGGCTATTGGCAAATGACACTGAATAAAGATTTCACAATGAAAGGAACATGCCAGATTTCTACAGATACCACACAGAGGAATGACAAACACATTACACAAAGTCATTGTCACCGTTATTTCAGATACTGTTCCTCATTTTGGCAGACTGTTGCTTCATGTATTTTTAAAGTTTCTACTCAGGAGAGACGTTAGATTTCTATGGATAAAGTTCAGGTCCTAACAGGCATTTGAAAAGTATCACTTTTCAATGTTTTACACATAGTTTTGGACAACTCTCCTCAAATGTAATCTTGCAGATGAGGATTATTTAAACACTATGCCCCCTCCTGTCCAGATCCTATACTGCACTCCAAACCACTTTTCTGAACATGCAGTCGAATCTGCATGACCCTGTGAGTGTCAGCAGTGCAGTCTAGTTTCCCTGTATCAGTTCTGATACACAAACAGAGCAGCATCACAGCACGGCCATTTATAGTGGCTAAAACTGTCCTGCTGTACACCTGAGTGCAATGAAACACACACCGAATTTGTTCTCTGTGTGTTTCCGTTCCTGTTCCTTTTTGTTTTGAATCCCTATCACAATGACAACCACGTATTTATCAAGCATTTAAGAAAGAATAATGAGGGGTATTTCTGAAAGGCATTCAGATTTCTGGCACTGTAAAGTGTGGCTGATGAGGCTTCAATTAGCTGTCAATCACAATTGCGGGCGGGTTTAAAAGAGAGGCAATGAAAGGTTAGAAAGCAGATTCAGGAGTTAATGGTCACTATTGAGTAACACTACAGTGAATACACTGCCCAAACAACCAGCTAGCATGTTACTCATCAGAAAACCACTGCCAGTTTTTTTTTATTAAGTATACTTTACTTACCCCTGCATGTCCTTGAAAAGATAACGTTACAAGTACATATATTATTGTTATTTATATTTTTGGTTAACACAAGTTACAGAGGCATTTATCTCCAGCTGGGCATTACGCTGGAACATCTGCGCATTAGTTAGGAATGTTGCCGTAGAAGTAGAATCTCCTCAGGGATTTAAACAGCAGCCGTGCTGGTTTGAGTCTGTGTGTTTCTGCCTCTGACACATCAGATGAAACCCGAGCACAGTCCAACATGGGACTAAATGTGTCCTCACTCTGAATAAGAGAAACCAAAACATATTTTGTTTTGGGGACACAACGTCATGGAATATCTTCACCACTACCTCAGCCCCTATGTCACCAGCCAATGACACGTCCATCACGGGACAGCACGTGACATAACTGCTGGGAAACTGAATCCCAGATGGGTATTTGCTGTTGGACCCGTAACGAAGGCACTGAACCAGAATTGTGCAGTAAAACACACAGCTGTACAAACAGGTTCTGCTGTAATCGACACAAGCTGACTCGAAGTAGAGCACACGCAGCAAAAATGGAGGGGTGTCCACGACCCGCATTCGGGTCGGGGGGGTGGCTTGGGACCTCAGGTCAGCATTCCTTCAGCCCACACCTGCTCTGGTCTCTCCGTGATGTTTCAGCGCTTGCAGTTGATTGTTCACACAGCCACTTCCTGCTTTCATGAACATAACCACTCTTTCTTCCTTGCTAAATCAGCTTTCTCTCCCGTTCCTTCTTTTTCTGTCCCCTGTGGTCTAGTGCAGTTACCCACACTGCTTTGCATATCTCGCTACACACAAGAACGTTGTAACTGAACGGGGGGGGGGGGGGCATACCCCCATATCGCACTAACAGTCTCATTAATCACTCTCTTTGCCACCCGAGTGTGCAGACAAAAGATTTGCCCCTGGTGCACAGCAAACATTTTCAGTCAGACTTGCAAACCCCCCACCCCACCCCACAGTAGGTCTTCACAGACTGACAGCAAGGCTAGTCGGCACCACATCAGTTCCTCTGTGTGTTCATCGTGTCCTGAAGAGAGAGGGGAGACTATGTTGCATACAGAGCCTGGCTGTGTTCTCCCTCTCCTCCTATCAGGAAGAGCTCATGGAGCCCATGGAGGCCAGCATTTACAGAGCCTGGCTGTGTTCTCCCTCTCCTCCTATCAGGGAGAGCGCATGAAGCTCACGGAGGTCAGCGTTTACTGTCCGTGTCCAGCTACACCAGCTGGGATGTACTGGAAGGCCATCGATGACCTCAGAGAGCGTAGCAAATAGGAAGAAGAATGGCTGCTTCCAAAGACCTATTTCATCTTATTCTGCAGCGTTCTGCAAGACTGAGGACAAAGACCCACGGGATGAAGACTGAGGTTTGTGTGCATGTCTGTGCTTCACTGAAGAAGATCTAGCACTCCACGGGAAATGGAGTGCGCAAACATGGTGTCATGGTGTGATGTGGTGACGATCTGAATCACATAGATAACTGCCTTTACATCTGGACACGTGTGGCACACACTTTGGAAAGACCTTTATAGGTTTGGGTCCCACCTTCCACCATGTTAAAAAAATGATGTTAAAGGTCCCACCTTCCACCATGTTAAAAAAAACAAAGATGTCAGGTGCCCTTGGGGTGGAGTTACCTTACCACTTACACATCACACGTGAGCCATGTGCAGTGACGGACTCGTAACGAAGGCGCTGAACAAACATGACTGCATGGATGGGTAAGCATGTACATGGACAAACGTGAACATACTTGTGTGCGCACACACTCACACACGCTTACATACACGCGCACGCACACGCACACATGCACGAATGAAGTTGGGGGGGGCAGCTCATCCAGGTGTTATTTCTTTTCCCTCTCATGGGGGCTTACAACATCCTGAGAGGCCAACAGAACCAGAGAATGAGATAAGCACAGCACTCGTGCTCCACAGATTCCAAGGAAACAGCCTGGACCACGTAAGATAAGATATGGAGAAAGAATAAAGCAGAATGCCCCTGTTCATGTGACACTCACACCACGCTTGCTTGCCAGCGCTACAGACCTAGTTGGATTTTTATAAACAGCGGGCCCGCGACAGCCCGTCAGCCGCTGTGTGCGAACCGGGCCTCAGTCAGCACCGCTGACCCGTCGACACACTGTAAGACTAACTGGGCTCGATTGACAGTACCCCCAGCCTTGCGGAGGCGAGATGCCGTATTTACAGGTACCTGAGCATGTACTTTTAGGGATGTGTGTAATATTTACACAGACACAGGTGAACACTTCTGTGTTCTCAGTGCCACTGTGATGCCATTCAGCTGAGCATGAGTGGTCTGTTCCCAAGACAAGAACCCTCGTGTTGGGGTAGCAAGGCTCACAGGAAAGCTCTCTGTGTGAGTGCATCTAGCTGGAATTTACGTTAGCCTGTAAAGAACTATGGTCATTACAACAGCGCTTTTTAATCTGTGTAATGCAGAATGCAGTAAAAGTATAATGCTGTTTAAAATTCACACTGTCTCTTCTAAAATTTGGTCTGATCAGAGGGTAAATGTGCACAAATGCTAAGTGGTTAGTAATAAACCTTTTCTTATAGGTTCACTAGGTACTCAGATTTAAGCCAGGGGTCAAACACGTCATAAAACACAACAGACATCCATTATCTTAACCGCTTATTCCTGGTGAGGGTCGCGGGGAAACCTGGAGCCCATCCCAGAGCACATAGGGCG
>JABJVR010000001.1:15055501-15103526 GCA_025773905.1 Chitala chitala | reverse complement strand
TAACCACAAACTTTACCTATCTAAACCCAGGGTAAAAAAATTCTGGTGCTTTTTTTTAAATTTACTGTCATCATTTGTACTGTTTTTTTTTTTTTTTTTTTTTTTTTTTCCCCCCTCTTCTCTGCATATTGCCTTACTGTATTAATATTTATTTTGTGCCTTTCTATGAGAAGTACAGAAGTGTACATTTCAACCAAACTGTATTGTGTTTTCCTGTCCCACAAGTTCTGCACGTATCAGTGTCCCCACTTTCCGGTCACTGTCATTGGCTATGCCTTTCACATTCCCCCCCCCCCCTCCTAACAATGTGGCACACTCTTAATGCCCATTCAGGCAAGTGCGGCCCCTCGGTGGTGACGGGACCTTAAGGCCGTTGGCCCAACGGCGAGAGGAGAGTCGGGTTTCCAGAGCAGCAGAGCGAGTCTCACTTGTAACGGGTATAAATCAGGGCCGCGCCACACTGCAGACCTCGCGCTTTTGCGAGCTGATGGAGCATGTAATTGCCACGTCTGCGGTAATCGGTGGAGGCCGATCGTGACGGTCTTGACTCCTGAGACGGCTTTTCCCTGTCGTGTATCGTTTAAATATAAATCAGAACTGGAGGCCATGTGGGCCGTATAGTATGTTCACAAAAGAGTGGTAGCCCATCCTTTGCACTGTAGATCTTGTGAAGACTTTTTCCTTTTGTATGTGGATTGGATTTAGATGGTGATGGTTTATGACCATTGACGTGGTGCCTTCGTTCTGTTAATCGCTCAGCGTTATGTGTGAGTGTTGTGCCGTTCTTTATTCGACTGATTGACAACATCATTGGACACTTGTCATTCTCTCACATCATTGCAGAACACTGGGCCTAGTTTTTAATATAGCGACAGGAAGTGTCTTTAAACACATTTGTTGTTCTTGTGGAATAAAAGGTGCTGGTTTAAATACGTAAATTCTAATGAACATTTCATGTCTCTTTTCTTAGGAAAGATTTCAAGTGAAGAACCCCCCTCACACGTACATCCAAAAGCTGAGAGGCTATCTGGACCCAGCTGTAACCAGGAAGGTGAGATCACAATGTTTAATTCCCCTCCATTCCTCTCCCTTCCATTCTCCCAGAGCTCTTCCTTTCATTATGGCTCCGGATATCCCCATATGTGAGCTGCCACAAGTTTCCTTTCTAACGCATATTGTGTGCTCCAGACTCCTCACAGGTGTGTGTGTGTGTGTGTGTGTGTGTGTGTGTGTGTGTGTGTGTGTGTGTGTGTGTGTGCGTGCGTGCACGCATGCCTGTGCCCTCATCTTTCTGAAAACCTTTTTGTAGGCACCCATACAAAATAAACACCTTTACCCTGCACCATCATCTTTTTTTTTTTTTTCTTCTTTTCTCTCTGGAAAATAATTTTGAAGATTCTTAGGGTGGGGCTGGGAATTCTTAAAGTTGGGAAGTGTGTGTGTGTGTGTGTGTGTGTGTGTGTGTGTGTGTGTTGTGTTTCTGTGGACAAGCTTGCAGATGTTCCTTGCCAATACTAAGACTCTTGGCTCACAAAGAGTGTGCACTGCAAAATGTGACTAGAGTGTGATAAACAAGTTAACAGAGAAGCCAGGGCAGAAACAGAAAACGGCTCTGCGTAATTGTGTGTCCCGCCTGAGAAATGTTAAAGCTGTATCCCTCACTCAGCTGGATGTGTTCAGCTCCTGTATACGTGTACGGGCGTGGATCACACTGCAGCTTATTTGAGAGCCACTCTTTCTTTCTACTGAGGGAGAAACTAGTCACCCTGTTCCCATGCCTTACCATTTTGTTCTCGTTTGCTTGAGTCTTTAACTTATTTTGCTTTTTGTTTCTAAGTAACGCTATAGTAGTGTTTCTGGTGTGGAGTCAGCCCGGACAGCATCGCTCTGTTTGGACTTGTGTTCTGTTATGCTAATTATTATTGTCTGTTGTTGAGGCAGGTGCGATCATGGGTGGTTTTCACTACCTTTATGAGATCTCATTATAAGGACCATAAAGCATAATTCCATCCTTTGTGCGACTCAGGCGGTGAAGGGAAGGAGAGCACAGTAGACACGGTAGTAGAGGGGCCTATTAGCGTGGGCGATTTGTTTCCGGACGGGGGATGGTGCTTGGGTCTAACTCGCAATACAAACAATCCTCAAGTTCTCAGCTCAAGGACGTCGCACAAATCCTGACGTATGTCTGCATGCGGCATAGCGCGTCTTTGTTTAACGGAGTGCCAAGTCATACGATACGGTTACCTCTGAATCTGGTTTTCTGATTGGGTCACATGAAATGGGAGCCTTGGCCTGGGCTGGAAAAGCAACTTGTTGTGGTCTGAGGAGCGAACACTTTGGCCTGGTAGTTCTTAACTTGCTATAGCAAATGACCTGTTAAAGAAGGCTTGTGGTAAGAAACCTCTGCTTGTTCCAGTGTGTTTTACATTTCACCTGGACTGTTCCTCTCTTTTCAGCGGTAGCTGCTGTCTCCCACTGAGACATCAGTGTCTTGCTCCAAGGTACGAGACGGGCGCTGGAAGGGGGCGGGGGTGTGTATGTTGTGGCTTTGCGTTCCTGTTTAACTGTTCTCTCTTAAGGCTTGAACAATGACACTCTGTGCCTTCGTAAAATGGCTTCAGGTTGATATCCCTGCTTCACGTGCAACACCAGTGCTTAATCTGGGTATTATCACATGTTCGTGCACACGCGCGCACACACAGAAACCTTACCCCAGCCAATCACAGCACGTTTAGTAAAGGAATCATTCCACAAGTGCTAAAGAATGTCTTGGTTATTGATTCAGTTCAGATCCAGGACAAAGACCCCCCCCCCCTTATCTCTACTCCCCTGCTAGTAGCTGGCAGTGTTTAAAAGTGCTAAGGATCTTGGGATGAAACATGCTCATCTACGCTAATGCTCGGATTCATCACCAGCATGGTGTGACAGCCCACGTCGGGTTCATTCTGACTGTTGACAGTGATCCTGCCCTGTGTTTGGCACACAGCTCCTTCCCTTCCTGTTAAATGGCTGTTGGTGCACCGCTCAACATTCATTCAGTTCAGCGGTGGTGCGCGTGCGCTGAAATACCGGGCCTTTCGAACGTGAAATTGGGAGGCCGTCTTTGGCGATGATGCAACGCCTTGACAAGCTGATGTCATCCGTATGAAATGGCCGCTCTCCGTTTTGCAGGGCTTGGTTTTCTGGGTTTCATCGTTTATTTGAAGGTTTACCCTGGAGAGGACTGAGGTTTACTGGGGCTTTGCTGTGTCTGTTATGGGTATGATGCTCTGTGTTATGGGAGTGCCCTCATGAAAATGTGTGCGACACCTTTGTTGTTTAAACAAGCCATATAATCAGAAGACTTCCTTTTTTCATACTGTGTAGCTATGCATGAAAATGGAAATTTTACAGATTGTTATAAATCAAGTTTCAAGTGGATTTTATTGTCATACCAGCTACATATAGGGGACAATGTACATATAGGGGGCTACTATTTCAATTTCAACAAATTTTGATATAGCGCCTTTCACAAAAATTTGTCTCTAAGTGCTTTACAAAACTCGTTATACTACATATAATGAGTATTGTATAACTATGTTTGAAGTCATTAAGAATAGTTGTGTGACAGTAATTAAAACGTGTAATGAAAGTTATTTATAACATGGCATTGTAGAAGCCTTTTGAAATTTGGTCAGAAGGTCTCTATAACCACAACTTTAAGTACAGCATTTCCACAAAGTCCTTGTGCAACTGTGTGTGTGTGTTTGTGTTTGTTAGTCATTTTGTGAGAATTCTTCATTTTATGTGTGAATGGAGCACCATCTTCTTTTGCAATGTGCTTGTTTTCAGCAAAATAAATAACATGATGGCTATTAAGGTTTATAACATAAGCAGAATAGACCATGACCAGGTATGGTTGCATGGAAGTAAATCACAGTGCTAACCACCCATCTGTGTTAGGGTTAAGGCTGCAGTCTCACCACTTTGTCGTCAAACAGTGTGGTTATATCAAAAACAGTGTTTACTAGGGTATAACTGTACTTGTAATAATGAATTACCCATGGTGGTGTCCTGTTTTTGAATATTACCTGACTCAAGCGTCAGGTCCTTCCTTGGGGGCAAAACTGTGAAACATGAATTGATTTTAATTTTTTTTTTCCCCTGCAAATCATTTTGACATACAGTATTGCTGTTGTGTGATGCTGATAAATTTATTTTCCATTTTATAGTCACAGTAAAACCCAAAAAAAAAAAAATTTATATTTGTGAAACGTTAGTGTAACGTTTCCCTCTCTACCCCCCCCCCCCTTTACCTCGCAGAAATTTCGCCGAAGAGTGCAGGAATCAACTCAAGTCCTAAGAGAACTGGAAATTTCATTAAGGACCAATCACATTGGGTGAGTAATTAACTTGTGTCATGATGTCAGAATACACCTGTTGTAAACTGTGATTAAACCCAGCATTTCAAATAAATTAAAGTTTTGCCTTCAACACTGGTCAATTATTAATGGCACAGTTTTCCAGAATGTCTTAATATAAGACACCTGAGCATGTATGATGCTTTTTCTTTACATAATAAAAAGGTGTACAGAATACATAAAAGTTGCACGCAGCTCTTGCATGTTTCCCAGTTAAACATTTGAAGGCTGTGAAATGGAAAACGTTGCAGTGCCTTTTTTTTTTTTTTTTTTTTTTTTTTATTGTAACCTACTGGAATAGTTTGCCATTTCCTCACTGACTTAGAGGAGTCGTTTCAACACTGTTTATCTTCTGGTTGGGAAGTGCTTGGTGATGAATATATCACGGAGCAGCCATTTTTCTTAAGCTTATTTCATGTTCCCTGTGACCTTTAATTTATAAGGAAAATTAACGTTGTGGGCAGTGGGCTGACACACGAGTGAAGTGGCGTACAATGCGGACTAACCTTTCTACTGTTGAACTGCTGCTCACCACTTTTGGTAATTCTTAAATCTAAACTTCGGGAACCACAGCGCTAGGCTTTTACTCTGAGTGTCTGTGCGTAATAAATTCTAAGCAGCTGCGCTTTGGGTAATCGGCCTCAGTGCATGCTGGGAATGTGGAGCTGGCTGAGCGGCGCAAGGTCACCCCCTGACGGGGCTCCCACAGCTGACTCTGAACTCAGTGAGGAAGAGGAAGGTCGAGGCTGAAGGTCGGCGTGGTCCTCTCTCATGACAATAACGACCACACTTGCCAAGTCCGCTTGCACAAGAAACTGGGGGAGGGGGGAAGAAAATAACATCCTGTGTCGTGTGTGCGTGCATACCCCAAAAACTGAGCTGAATGTTGTTGAAAAATTTAAACGGGGGTCTACTTCGGCCGGACCACAGAACTCAGGACTAGCTAAAGGGTGATGCTTTAACTACTTGTTCCTAGGAGCTGTTTACCAAATTGGACGCCAGAATATGCTTTGACCGCTTCTTCTGTGGGACAGTTTACAAAGAATGTAAATCGTGTGGGTTGGAGGGGCTTATGTTTTGTCTGCTGCAAGAAAGATTGGTGTCGTTGCCTTCGCTTCCTAAGCTACAAAACAACGTACTGAAGTCATGTGACCTTGACACTTTATATCAGCTCTGTTAGAACCACACTAGTTCCCACTGCAAAAAAAAATAAAGTGCTGAGATCTGTTCTGGTTCTGCTCTGATTGAAAGAGAAACCAAGCTGGGAATTTCTGGCTGGAGAGAATTACTCTGAAAACACAAATTAACATTATTTTGTGTTAGGTTGTTTAAGAGCAGAGCCTCGTAGCGGCTTTTGTGTCTTCAGCTTTGAAGCCGAAAGTTGTAGCTCTGGCTCTGTAGTGTTAATGTGCTTTTAGGGCCTTTCTGTAGTTCAGCAACATACAAAGAAGGGGGGTGGGGTGGGGTGTTCCTCTTATAAAAACCAAGTCACTTAAAGAATGATGCTCTTCCTTAAATGTCATTGAACAATTGGCAACATAACGGTACTTCATTTACTGCAGAATTGCAGTGGGTTCAGAAAACGGATCTTGGGTCTGAGTTTTATATAAATATACAAACCTATGAAATTCAATACCATTCACAGACTCCTTCACCCAAGTCTACCTTAAATACTGCCGTATTATTCTTTTAATGCTTTTTGTCCAGGTAATAAAATCTCCACCATAGCTGAATGAAAGAAGGTAGTGTCTGCCTGAAAATTGGGGTGAAAAAATAAACTCCCCTAAGTGCTATAAATTATTTATATTTGTAGACTGTGTCCTCCTCCAATAATGGAGGCATTTCAACAAAACTTTATTGAATGATTGTGTGCAATTGTGATGCTGCATGTTACTGGTTTGCATTTTCTGCATTGGTAAAGATGCTGTACCGTCATTGCTGACAGCGTGCCGTTTTCGTCATCTCTAAGGTGGGTTCGAGAATTCTTAAATGAAGAGAACAAAGGCCTTGACGTCCTGGTGGAATATCTCTCCTTCGCCCAGTATGCTGTCACGTAAGTCATAAATCCCAACCATAATCATAAATGTTGTTTGTTTTTTTTTTTTTTTTTTTTTGGGTTTAATTTTAGTAAGGCGACGTGACCATGTCAGCATGCTCTCTCTGAATCCTTGATTATTGTTGTTTGTTTTGTCTTTGGTTTCCAAGGTGCTCTTTGTTTCTTCATAAATGAGGAAGATCTGTGAAGGTCCAGTAAGGCCTAAGCTAAGGCGGTTGTTTACGCTCGCCTAACTGTCAGCTCCGTCACAACCCCCACCCTCTGTATCATTGGCAATAAGGAACATTTGACATACAGAAAACAAGCACCCGCCCACAATAAGACGTGAATAGTTTTCCATGCTTGTATGCCCGGTTTGGTCCAGATGGCTGGATCGGGGGATCGAGGGGAAACTCTTACTTTCTCCATTTGTGTAAAACAGCCTCCGGGGAACAGTTCAGAACCCTCGGCGTTTTCCGTCGGGGTGAAATTAACTCTTGCCAGTTTAGCAACAAGCTATTTATGTGTATAACCCCTGACCCGCTTGGCTTCACATCTGAGAAATTTGGAGCTGAATAAAGCTGTTCTTAATTGGACTCTCATGTGCCTAGTTTTAACAAAGCTGCCTTTTGTCCTTTGCCACTTCTGCAGGAAGCAGACGGGCATGAGGTTCAATCAGTTATCGTGGTTTTTTAGCAGACGCTTTCATCCAAGGCAGCTTAGTGGGAGTAATACAACAACACTTAGACTGATATTTTTTGCTGGTATTGGTCGGGTTGAGTGCTTTGATGAAGTGTGCCATAAGAGGGTGCTTGTTTGGACCCATAACAATTTAGTTGTGAATTTCATTTCTGTTTTACCTGTAACCCCCCCCCCCCCCACGACCGCCTTATTCAAAAAAAATTCAGTGCAGCGTTCCACCCCATTCCAGGTTTGACTTTGACAATGCAGAGAACAGCGTGGAGAATGCTGGAGACAAGTCCAGACCCTGGAGTCGGTCCATAGAGGACCTGAATGGGGGGAGCAACCTGCCCTCCCCTGTCAGCGGGGGTGGGATCTCGCGTTCTGGACGGCACTCCACACTACGGTAAATCTCTAGCGTCCAAAGAATACAGGCAGCTGGTCTTCTGGCTTTATCTTGTTTTTCTATGGCATGATGGACCACAGTTTTGCTTTTGTATTATAATATATATGATGCATAGTTTGATGGTAAAATTCTTGCCTGCTATTTGGGAGACCTGGGTTCAGTTGGTAGCCAAAGGAACATTTTCCCCACATATAGGCAAACCGCCTGGCTGTCTTCTGAATGCCTTGGGAAAATGGTGAGGGTAGGAAAATACACCTTATAAAGCTTCAGCTGAATTCTTAACCCTTCGGGCAGTACCTGCAGCCAGCCTCTGGCCAAACATCATACTTCACACTTTTTTGGTCCAACAACCTTCATTGCAGGCAGAGTCCAAATGTGTACATCTGACAGGTGCTGGCATAGCAGTGCTGGTAGTGAAAGCCCTTGTATGACAGGCCCACAGGGAGTGCTGGAAATGACTTGTGAAGACTTATAAAGTCATGAGGTATCAAAGTCTCTGCACGGCTTAGTTTCATAATTGCACATGAGGTATAGGCTTTGGCTGGTGTGAATTCAAATGTTTATCCGCCTCCTTTAGAAGGGCATATTTTCAGCATATTCTGTGGGTGTAGTATGTAAGATGCAGTGAGTGGTAAATATGATTTCTTTGTTGCCCTTTGATTAAATACAAAATGAAATGAGGTAGAAAACAGATAAGATGAACAAGTGAAATTGAAACTTGAATTCCAACAAGTAGACATCATCTCTGAATGAGTGTTTAAATTCCTATAGAATTTAAGGAGTACAATTAAATGTGTTACTCCAGTGTTTTTTTTCCATACTTCACCTCAAGTCATGTGATTTTTAAAACAAGCTGTTTGAGTTTGGCGTGATACCATCCTTCGATTAAGAACTCTGGCAGGATTGGTGGATGAAGCTTGAGGGGAACCCCAGAGTGGTTTCTGCGGTAACGCAGCGGCTATTTGGAGCCTGCTTATTTTACAACAGTCTAGTACAGCTCACCTGTGCTGTCATGACCTGTTCCGTAGTATGAATATTACGCTTCATTTGCATTGCGTAACGCCTTGAGAAAGACAGCAAGATGATGTAGAAATGAAGTGTTTGTGTCGCAGGTGCCAGAAGTGAAAGATCTGGACATATGAATGTAGATGTCTTTACAAAAGTGAGAAAATTGTCAAATATGTGAGGAACTGAAATATACTCTTGGTTAAGAAACTCTGGGAAAGTACCAGAGGATTTAATGAGAGAAGTGTATGCTGGACCATGGCTTCAGCACACTTTGGACTTGATTCTGTGAGGCTACTGAAAAATGAGTGTTCTTGAAGGGTGGTGCACCGTTGTTCCACGTTAACTGCCAAAATTTGGTGTTCTGTTGATGGCAGCAGAAAAGCGGGTCCCAGGCAGAGCTCCACAGCGTCTCGTAAGCAATCATTTTGGTCAAGATCTGGAGACCGGAATGACTCTAGTGTATGGTTTTTCTCCTTTTTTTAATGGCCATCCAATGATTCACGTCATAATGAAAAACTTTCCTCTCAGGTTCCTCTCTGTTCAGGGCAGGACCGGGGCTGTGCCACAAAGCATACTCCGTACCTTAGCAGAACTGCCTGAGAGGGACTGAGTAAGCCTAAAGAATGAAGGGCGATGGGTGATGCATGAGCTCGTATACCTCTGCCTGACTGTGGATTACTGCCTGGGATTTATTCCATTTTGTAAAGACTGCATTCAAGAACCCATATGTGCCTTAATTTTACCTTTAACTGCCTGGATATTACTGGGTGGTGTGGTACTGTAGCCTATGTTTGTGTTGTGGTCCCACTCCTCTGGGCTTGTGGACATGATTTCTGTGTGTGTGTGTGTGTGTGTGTGTGTGTGTGTGTGTGTGTGTGTGTGTGTGTGTGTGTGTGTGGGGTCTCCCTGGTTGTGTTTTTTAGTGTGTGTGTGCATGCGCCATGCATGTTGCCTTTCCTTGCTGTGGAGTAGCCTGTCTTCACCATGGCTTTGGTCCCAGGTCTCCCACTACCCTAAGCTGAATGAGCAGCTGCATGCCTGCGCTTCGTTTTGATTTGGTTAAGAAGATTTATTGTTGAGATTTATTGTAAAGCTGAAGAAAAGTAGTTGACTTGTGTGTACAGCAAAATCTCCATTTACATTTTTTACTTGTTCCTGCTAACCCAGAGTAAAATGGAAAAGAAAGCAGACTGGAAACAGTTTCCATTATTTTAAATGGAGAAAATGATCGTGTGTTCAAAGCTCCACTGGAAAAACTCCAAACTAGTTTTCCAGAATGTACATAAGGCCCGGTAAATTGGCAATGTAATGATGAGACAGAATTGACCTCATTATCAGACACTTGAATTAATTTAATATGTATGATTTTTTTTTTTTTCTTTCCCCTATACAGCTTGCAAGTAAAACATGGTACAGGGTGATGCATGTTCTGTTACGGCTTCTTTATGTTCTGTACACAGCCACAAACATTAAATAATTACGTCAAAATGATGACTGCAGACAGTGTAAACAAACAAGTGATTTTGTGGTAATGAACAGTTAGTATGCTCACAGATAGAAGAGCAGAACTGATTGTATGATCGACCATAAACAAAGAAAAACAATGTACAGTGTGAACACAAGATTGTAAATCAGCCCTGAAACTGCTGATGCCAAACTGGTGCTAAGTACGTAATTTTCACTTGCGCTTTCTGACATGCTTTGGATAAATGGTTTGTTCTCATTCATTTATTTTCCATTCTGCTTATCCTACTGAGGGTCGCAGGGGAGCCTGGAGCCTATCCCAGGGAGCGTGGGTGCCAAGCCATCACAACACACACACACACACACACACACACACACACACACACACACACACACACACACTCTCTCTCTCTCTCATGCACCCATTCGGACACGACAGGCATTTTGTGTACTGGAAAAAACACCTATCAGTTATTAATTCTGACAAACACTCAGTCATATTCAAAGGCAGCATGTCATGAAGCAATGGAGTTAACAAAGACAAGTATATCTTCATTGTAATCAGAAAGCTCTGAAGGGTTGCAGTATGTTAGTGCAGTCTCTGATGTTAGTTCGCTTACACGGTGTAGATGAAACATTATAGCATTTCGAAAATGTTTAATAAAATGTTAATGGAGCCTGAACCTCGTGTTCAAGGAGGATTTGTCTTTAGTTTGTGTTGTTTCTGTCTTTGGAAGTCGGTCAAAGCACTCCCTGAAAGGGTGGTAGTGTTGGTGTTTGTCGTTAGTGTTCCTTGCCCTATAGGTGTTGGTTTAAAAGTTGTAAAGTTCAATTGATTTTAACTCATTTATCATCTGTTTGTTACAGTGTCCTTAGTAGTTCTGCAGTGATCAAGATGGTGTCAGTGCGAATCACTGTAAATTTCGTTTGCCAACAGCTGCCTGATTTTTATATAAATGCAAATGACTTACTCTTTGTAGTCTGGCTTTTACTTATGCTGATGCCATGTGAATACAGACAGTCCCACATATTCTATTTTTTAAGCAGAGAACAAAGAACAAAACGTTACTGTGATAAAGGTGCTTTATCACGTATGGGAGTTCGTGTGCGCTTGGGGACAGTTTGTTAACATTTCTGTTTTGACAAATGTGGTGAAGGAAACACTGCTTGGAAGTATTAATGCAGCCACCTTCCACTTTAGGGAAGAATTACAAGCTACAATAAAAACTCGCATGAAGTGTCATTAAAAAGCACCACCTTAAAAAATACAGTTTTGGGAAACAATGTTTAAAGAAGTGTTCCAAAAGCATTTGTTGTATACATTACACGGTAACATAACATTTAAGTTAATTCATAATGTAAGTTCAAAATAATTTTGAAAAAATTTTTTAAACTAAAAAATAAATCAAAACCCACCTTAATAAGATGACTGTCTTTCAAAGATTGAGTTAAATGGAGAATATGACATTGGCTTACGTTAACTCACAAAGACACTAGGAAATGATAGCATGTTGGACACAACCATGCTGACACTATAGTAGAAGGTATATGTTATACAGAGCAAATTTCCTAGCACATCATGATCTCATAAAAACCACGTCTGAGTGGTTCTACTTTTAGCACTTTTTTACTAGTGCACTTTTATTTTGACAAAATGCATGGAGTTTAATATGCTCTTCTAGCACAGCTGTAAGGAAAGGGAATCAGGTTTATGGCCAAGTATGTCTGTCACATACAAGGAATTTGTTCTTTGCATTTAATCCATCCCCCTGGGGGGCTGCACTGGGCAGCCACACACATGACCCAGGGTGCTAGCATTTTTAAAAGTCTTGCTCAACAACACACCAGGCACCTGGGCTGGGGTTTGAACCAGGAGCTTTCGCATCCCAGCCTGATGTTCTCCCCACTGAGCCATCAAGCACTATAGTGGATTCGCAAACCACAATGATGAGTGATGTGCTTGTTTGTGTTATTGTAAAATGATTAGAAGCGTTTTCGTTTTTTGCTTTTTCCCTCCTATAATAGAGCTCAGTGATGTATCGTATTTTATTAAATTGAGCTTTTGGTTTAGAATGATGTTTAAAAATGAAAATTGTAATTTACTCTAATATGGGTAATTTACAGCATGTTGGACATGGACTATGTCCAACTGCCTCAGCACTCATAACACAATTGCAGTGTAAATGACAGGCTGTACGTGTGTTCAGAACTGAGAAACTCAGTTCTTTAAAAAATAACACTTTAAACTGGCAGTGTCTCCTCGGTGATTTGGAAGTTTAGTTACATCCAACATTAAACCAACCACTGTCCTCTGTAAGGTCTGTGGCAGCAAAAAGCAGCAGCAAACAAATATATTCCAGCATGTCAGACAGAGGCACACTGCCAAGTGGGTGAAGTGTATGGTTCTGTGAAATGTGCAAGCCTCCAAACACCTGCTAAAAAGCAGGTACCGATAGCAGAATCATTTTCCCGTTACTTACAGTTTAATAAGAGCCACGGTGGAAGGATATTACACATGTTTAATATTGCTTAATGCTCATATATACAGTGGAGTTTGTCCCGATGCTGAATACAATCAGTTGGACAGTTGGAGTGCTGTCCTTTTTTCATTTTTTGAATACGATCAGCCCCAGGTATGAATTACTAAAGCAGAAGTATTTTGCCGAAGTATCCCTGTGTGATTTAAATTGTTGGTAGAAATAAATCTGTTTCCATAAATTTCTTTAAAAATTCAATTTTCTTAAAAAATGTAAATTGGATATAGGTGTGTGGGGAAAAAGAAAAAGTGATTCCACAGAGGTTCTTTTTTTGAACCTGTATCGCACAGCCCAACTGAGAAGAAAGGTACTTGCCATATAAAAGCAAATTTGGATAAACTGAAGCCTTTTTAAGTAGTGGGTGCTTGTGCGTTACCAGCCGTTTCTGGCAAAATTAGGTTATTGCACCCAGAAATAGTCATTTCATAGAAATGTTTTTTTTTTATGAGCTTTGGAAAGGTTTTTGAAAAGTCTGTTTTAGGTGATCTCTTTAGGGAGTCAGAAATAGTGGATGTGAATTGAAGGAAGATCAGGGTTCAGCCTTTTGCTCAGGTGATTGGTAGATGATGGGTTTATGGTGCCCTGGTCCTGGAGAGCCATACTGCTCCCAAACAGGGAATTCTGGGTAGCATGTAACTGTGAAACCTCCCCTTCTTTCTTTGAAATGGTAACATCTCCCCATGGTTTTACATTTAAAGCCTCTGTTGATCCATCATGCATGCAAATGATTATCTATTGGTCTAGAGAAGGTGGCATCTCCCATGCAAGGCAGTCAGCTGAAACAATTAAAAGGGGAACCCTACACACACACACACACACACACACACACACTTTTCACAGTCCCATAGATTGTACCATTTTATCACACTTTGTACCAAATTTCCATCAGCTGCATTACATCTACTACTTTCACTTTGGTAGATGAGGTGTTGTAGCGACAGACTCTAACGTGCCACTGAAGGGCTGAGGGAGAGTGATAGGGCTAAGAAATGTGTTTCCAGAAGGAAGAAGCCTGCCAGTAATGAGGCTTTTATTGAGCTTGAATTGGAAGCAGATCTGTCCCTGCAGGATTACGCTTACTCAGCACCTTAGGATGCAAAAGTGGCCCCAGGTCCCGCTGTGAAACTGCTCTCTGGCTGTTTTCTTTAAGGTGTAACACACTTCCAAGCCGGAAAACACTGAAGAACTCCAGACTGGTGTGCAAAAAGGATGATGTTCACGTCTGCATCATGTGTTTGCGGGCTATCATGAACTACCAGGTGAGCGGCGTCCACTCCGCCCACGCGTGTTAATGTAATGCAGACTGCCTGCCGTGATATTGGCGTGCACCTCTGTGAACTTTGCCACATGAATGCTATAGTCATTAGTATCAAATGTGGTGTTGTAAGACGTGGTAATGCTAACTGGTGTTATCACCCTCTGTATGCTCTGCTTGCTCCTGTAGTACGGCTTCAACATGGTCATGTCCCATCCACATGCTGTGAATGAAATTGCACTAAGCCTCAACAACAAAAATCCAAGGTGAGCCTTCATAAAACCACCTCCGTCCTCCTCAGCGCCGCCAGTGCCAGCACACCATGCTGTGGACGTAACAAATTCTCAACTATGCGCATTAAGGAGGAAATACGTTACCCAGAATGCATCTCTGACCACATCAGTCATCTGCTGTGGTTAGTCTTAAGTAACAAAAGGCTGAAAAATGATCATCACATTTGTAGACCTCCTCAAATTAATGAGAAGCAGTCTAATAAAAACATTTTTGTAAAATAATTAAAACCGTTAGTGACAAATCCATAATGATGTTAAATATGTATGTCCTCAGCATCTGGTGTCACATCTGGTGCAAAGTCTCGCAGTTGTTTAGCATGACCTCTGACTCCGTGTGTTTCTCCTGATGCAGAACTAAAGCTCTCGTTCTGGAGCTACTAGCAGCTGTCTGTCTTGTGAGGGGAGGACATGAAATCATTCTTTCTGCCTTTGACAACTTCAAGGAGGTACGAGTAATTTTTTGTTTTTCACGAATGTATACTTTTATTTCCTTGAAGAGCACAGCTGCCCTTGCAGGGGGGAGAAAAGAGGCGCACGTACAAACACAAAACTGAATTCCTAAACCAATGCAGCTTCACCGCTCAGCACTCTAGAGCTGGAAAGGAAATGGACCGCCAGCGCCTACAGATACCGCTGTTTGTTTTGTTGGTTGTTTGGCAGACAGATCACAGATTTAATAATGCCGTCCAGATTTGGAGCTTTATAACTTGGCTTTGTTGACCCAGCACCAAGAGGAGTGGGAGTCTGGGGCCGTGTCCGACCGAGAGCAGCAAGCGCTGTACTCCTGTGTGAAAAGCCAGGGCTTAGTGCTGCGTAACTCAATATTTAAACAGGCCTGTGTGTTTTCTCTATTCCTGTACTAGTTTTAAGTTGTCTGTATTCCAGTCGACATGCGGCAGCTTGAATTTAATGAAAGAAATTTACATTTGTAAGCTGTATGAAATGGGTGTCAGGAATTGACAGTGATAGGTTTTTATTAAGGGAAACAGTGAAGTCATGTGACACTGGTGAGCTCTATCAAGCTGATAAAAAACAAGAGTACAGTACTCCATGAACTCGGTCTCTTCTTTTTTTAATTCAAATGCCACATAAAATTATCTAAAATGATTTATCATGCCCACAGAATTGCCTGTGCACAGCGAATTCCCACGTTGCTGGTTTAACAAATGCTCGTAATCAGATTTGCGCGCCCTCGGTGTTCCGGTGATTGGCACGGTGCATCTTATCCGTCGTCTTGCTGTGACAAAGGCCAACTGTCCATTGTGGCCGCGTTGTCACGGTCACACGGCGTGCGGGCTGCCGCTGCCCTTCGGTGTGGTGTACAAGCTGCTCTTGATGAGCGGGACAGCACTGGCGTTGTCCTGGTGGTGCGACGGCTTTGCCGGATGCTGCGTAAGCCGTCTGACAATGCCAACCTCATCCTCTGTGACCAAGAGCATTCGCTGTGGGCCCCCCCCCCCCCCATGATTGCCCGGGTACACACAAGAGGAGTGCTTCTCTCTACTCTCAGCACTTCTGGTCTAAGCAGGTGTGGGTATGAATACAGAGAAGTAGGTCAGGTGGGTTGTAAAGCTTATATTGTGAGGATTCCTCTTAAAGCTTGCCCTGGGTGTTTCATGTGGAAACTTCTTCTAATGCAGGACTTGATTAGAACCCCAGTGGGCCCCTGGGTTTTCCAGCTCACTCAGAGGCCCCTCTGTAATACCATGCCTTAGAGTATCACTGTATTTGTGATTGTTTTTAACGTGAGCCCCTTAGAAATACAGAGTCCCCAGGTCTCTGATTGTAGAGCCAGCTTTGCTGAAATGGCAGGTGCCCCAAAAAATGTTTGTGTTGCATGAGAAAATTGATGCATCCATTTCCCATTTTGCTTATCTTATGCAGGATCAATGGGGGGCCTAGAGGGGGAGGGACACCATGAATTGAGTGCCAACTCGCAGCAAATCACATGAGAAAATCCCACCCAAATATGAAGTGTAAATGGCTTTTTCTGTTTCAGGTCTGTGGTGAGACCCAGAGGTTCGAGAAACTGATGGAGCATTTCAAGAACGAGGACAGCAACATTGACTTTATGGTATATTTTGCTTGAATGCCTTGGCAGGTCTCAAACGTGCAGTTGGGTGCATCTCTCATTTAGGCAGCTTCAGTGTCTGAGATGAGATATCCCATTTCGACTCCATCGAGAACATCGCCTGTTGCTGAAGAAGCCTGCTCTCTGCAGTGTGCTGATGTGTGAGAACACATGACGTCTCACTGTCTCACCATCTTCCTCAGGTCGCCTGTATGCAGTTCATCAACATCGTAGTGCACTCAGTAGAAGACATGAACTTCAGAGTGCACTTGCAGTATGACTTTACGAAGCTGCACCTGGACGACTACCTGGATGTGAGTACAAGATGGGACTGTGGCCTCCTGCCACTGAGCATAAGAATTTCATTTACAGAATAGGGAAATATCTGTGGGTCTGACAAAAGAAAACAAGTGGACTTGCATTTAGACTTGATATATAATAAAAGAGGTCAGGGTACAGGCTTCGTAATGTCTTTATTAATCTGTCCACATATGGTAAAATACTGGCCAAATACCCATACATGTACAAGTAACACCTTCCTTGTCCTGAGAGCTGAAAGAGCTGTTGGTTCGAAGGGTAAGAAGTATTGCAGAGGGTTAGGCACACCTGGGGATAAAAATGATTGTACCTGAAGTACTCTTTCCCTGTTTGCATAGAAACTTAAGCACACGGAGAGCGACAAGCTCCAGGTGCAGATCCAGGCCTACCTGGACAACGTGTTTGACGTCGGTGCACTCCTGGAGGACGCGGAGACCAAAAACGCCGCCCTGGAGCGCGTTGAAGAGCTGGAAGAGAACATCTCCCATGTGAGGGGAACGAACAGTCGGCTGAGAACGGGAGAAATTATTTGAACAGAAAACAAACTCGAAAATGCAACGTCAAACCAAAAATGCAGTCGGTGCTGTTTTCGGCATCACAAGTGTAGCCACGTGTAGAGTGATGTTTAAGGACATGAACTTCATATGAGAGCAACTGTCCATCACTAAGATGTCCAAATCTGAAAGAAGTGTCCTTCACCACTTTATAGTCTTTACAGACATACATATATCCATTCACTAATTTAATTTAATGGACCGGTTTAAGATGATGGTTTAAAGCTGCCACAGCAGTGTACCTACCTACTGGGACATGAACTGGCAAGCGTCAGGCTATATCCAGTTTATAACCACCATTAGTGCTGGCTCCTCTGAGCGTACGTGTTTAAACATCTGTTGATGTGGCATTAAATCACAGGCGTGCTTTAGAGGGAGATTCCGGCTGTTTCTGATGCCTTAGCTGTGGCCTTTTGGGGACCAGAGTGTCTCACAGCTCAAAGCTCCCTGGCCAGGCACCCTGATCGCTTCTTTAGTGGAAAGCCAATAGGTTGTTTTTTTAGTCACATGTGTCTTCTAGTACAGAAGCATCGCTGTGCTTTGGCTCACAGTTTTCAGTCAAAACACGTAAATGTCTGGCGTCAAATTCACGCGTGTTTGACTGGGGTGAGATTTATGTATTCTTTGTGTATTCAAAAGCGTGTGGAATGAATTTTGTGTTTTGGTCATTCCCCTGCCAGATGACAGAGAAGTTGCAGGACATGGAAAATGAGGCTATGTCCAAGATTGTCGAGTTGGAGAAACAGCTGATGCATAAGAATAAGGAGCTGGATTCTGTGCGGGTACGTCTGGAAGGGGGGCACTTGTTCCACTTACGCATGCGGAGCAGAATTTGGACCTAAGAACGTAGCATTTGATGGAACTATGGAGAAAAAAAGCCACATGTTGTCGTCATTCAGCCTGTCTGCTCCAGAGTGGCTGTGGACTGAGTTGGGTTTAGGAAGCCGGCCAGATAGTGAGGCTTGACCGTGCTAACGCTGCGCTTGTTCCCTCTGCTCTGCCACCTGCCCAGGAGGTGTACAAGGACGCGAACACGCAGGTACACACGCTGCGCCGCATGGTGAAGGAGAAGGATGAGGCTATCCAGAGGCAGTGCAACCTGGAGAAGAAGATCCATGAGCTGGAGAAGCAGGGCACCATCAAGATCCAGAAGAAAGGCGATGGTGATATCGCCATCATGACCTCCCTGGGACCAGGTGGTGGGCCCTTGGTGGCTGGGGAGGGCACAGGGGGGGCATTCCTAACCAGTCCCCTGGGCTCCTATGATGGGTTGATGACAATGCCCCCACCACCTCCCCCCCCACCACCACCAGTGCCTGGGACAGGTACGTACAGGCCTGTCTTTTAAGACTCTTCCCTGTTTGTTGTAACATTACTGTCCCGCATGAGAATACTCAGTGTAACTGAACAAACTTTTTTCCTTGTCACACATTTATCTTTGTACTTGAACCATCCCAGGTTACGTGCTTTGCACAAATAAGCATCCGTTCAGGACCCTTGTTGGGCTGGAACAAGGAACTTTTTGGCTATGTTTAGCCTTTGTTAGGAGATTACAGAAAACCATTTTATGCATGGATTTTATATGAGTGGATTTTAATACTTGCATCCTTTAATGCTTGTAATACTTTAATTCTTGCTCTTTGAACCATGGAGGAGTGTCTGAGGAGGCTATGGCTCCTGCCTTCCTCTTCCTTTCTGTGTACAAATGCCCCTCCCCCTCTCCTTCCCTGCAGTGCCGAATGGCCCATCAGTGTCCCCAGCCCCGCCTCCTCCACCACCCCCTCCCCCACCTCCGCCTCCACCACCACCGCCTCCTCCTCCCCCAGGCCCTGCTGTGGAGGTACCAACATCTCCATTGCCCCCGCCTCCACCCCCCGTGGCCCCGCCTCTCCCGGGCTGCGGCTCGCCTACGGTCATCTTCAACTCAGGCCTGGCAGGTATGGCATCCACCCTAAGTGGGCGTGGCCAGAGCACATTAACATGTGATTTAAGATACTCGTGTATCATTTTGTGTAGGACTATATTGACTGAAACACTTGGTGTTGATCAACCTGGTGTTCATCAGTTATCCGACTGTTTGCACACTTAGGACACTTTTGTACCGATTACTTTTAACTTCCTTAACTTCCCCTTTGGGCCCAAATCTTGGGACAAATTCAGAACGTACAGGGTCACGCTGGTAAACATTTGATGTTCTGCTTTTCTTAACTATGGTGCAGCGTAAGTAGGGAATGTAGAAACCTTGACACTGATAACTCCTTTGACTCAGACTGCACTTTTAATCTTGATGCAAATTCTAATTTTTCTTCTCTTTTTATGCCACCAAAGATGGACCCATCAAACTGTTCTGTAGGTTTAATGTACTGCCTCTTTCTGTTTTCTTCATTCGCACGGACATGGTATTTTCAGAAATATTAATGCTATTACTAATAATAGCAGGATCCCTAACAGGGACTGTGCCTAAAGTTTGTGATACAGACTTTCCTTATTCTGGCGAATCATGGAGCTGGACTCAGAAGAGGAAGTCTGGCCACTGTGAGTCAGTGGTTGGTTAGAAACCAGAAGTTCCACATAAATTATACAGGGCCATATAACCACGTTACATAGTTTTTCCTCTGTTGTAACAGTATGGTATTATGTCTGTTGCCATGGTTACCTTTTCACTTTAAGATCTTGTCAGCTGTGAGATGGTCCCTTTATCCATAATACAAAAAGATGAAAAGGAATATATTAAAATGTGCACGTCAGACAGGAGCTGTTGGTATTGCATCACTGGCAGCTGAAAATACCATGTGTCAACTCCGTGTACCGCAGTCGTGATGTGTTTGACCATAATGTCTTGGACTGAAGACGACCATGCATTGTTGCATGTTGAACCATATTTTGGCATCTGTGTCCAGACTAGAGTGACGTGCGTGTGATCCATGAGCTCATATTTCATGCGCAGTCACATGTCGCCTGACGCCACGCCCTACAGTCGTAGATCACAGGCAGTTGACATAGGCTCAGCACCTGGCTTGGCAGGTACAGAGTAAAGTTATACACCTTCCCCAGCTGTCTACAAACATGAGAGAGGAGACTGCTACGCTAATTGAGAGTGACTGTTACCTCAGAAGAGGAAAGCTTCTGGGCCCTACAGGCGACATATGACTGCATTGTGACTGGTGATCTTCTGACAAACCATTTGACTTGTGAGTGATGCTACTTTGGAAGACGCTTGCCTTACTGATGATCCAGGCCGTCTGTGTTCCATGCTCTGCAGCTGTGAAGATTAAGAAGCCCATTAAGACAAAGTTCCGCATGCCGGTGTTTAACTGGGTGGCACTGAAACCCAACCAGATCAACGGAACGGTCTTCAATGAGATCGACGATGAGCGGATACTAGAGGTGTGCACTCATAAACACTCACAGGCGTACAAGGACTTGCCTAGGTGTCCACATCATGAAAGACCTATCTGATACATGTGGTCATATCCGATAATGTAGCCAAGTGTCTGTATCCTAATTGAAGTACGTGCATTCAGGTTTTCCCAGAAATACTATTTACTGATCTTCTGGGGGGGGGGGGGGTCTAAAAAAAACCCATTGTTTCCTTTGTGATGTCTTCCTTCAGGATCTGAACGTGGATGAGTTTGAGGAGATGTTCAAGACCAAGGCTCAAGGCCCCGCCCTTGACGTGACAATGAGTAAGCAGGTCACGCAGAAGGGGCCGAACAAGGTCACGCTGCTGGATGCAAACAGAGCCAAAAACCTGGCCATCACGCTGAGGAAGGCAGGCAAGACTCCTGAGGAGATCTGCAAAGCCATCCAGATGTACGTCTGGCCGGGCCTGTCCGGCACCTCCGCCCCTTGTCATCCCAAACTGGCCTCACGTGTGCCAACTGCTATTTTTTAGTTTTTTTTTTTTACCTAACACCGCCTTTAGAAGACTGGGTTAATAGGGTGACAGTTTCTTATTGCAGTATGAGTGTAGTTTTAAAAAGTTGGCTGAGCTAATTGATGCGTTGGACTGGTTAATCATTTATCATGCGTGCAAGTGCATTTAATAACATAAATATCCATATACAAGTTTCTATATGCAAGTGTTTTTAGTATTATAAAAATTCAAAATTTTGTATGTTTTTATTAATATTATTAGTGCTACCACTACGTATTTAATTTATTAAATTTAATTATCTTTGTATTTCTGCTTTTGTGGCATTGAGTATGTTGATAGCGCAAGAATTTTCCTTTGGTATTAATAAAATTCTATCTTATTTGTTCTTGAAGCTGTTAAGACATACACTGCTTCACTCTGAGCAAAGCTTTTTAAGTGTGGACTGAGAGGCTGTGACGTGGACCCCCCCGCCCCCCAGGTTTGACCTGCGTGCGCTGCCCGTGGATTTCGTGGAGTGTCTGATGCGCTTCATGCCCACTGAGAAGGAGGTGAAGGTCCTGCGGCAGTACGAGCGCGAGCGCAAGCCGCTGGAGAGCCTGACGGACGAGGACCGTTTCATGATGCACTTCAGCAAGATCGAGCGGCTCATGCAGAAGATGACCATCATGGCCTTCGTGGGCAACTTTGGCGAGAGTGTGCAGATGCTGACTCCGGTAAGGGCTGTCCACTGTCACCCCAGAGCTTCAGCCTCTCCGATTCCACCAAATGGGACGATGCCACGCTGCTGTGTTCCTTACCCGTTTCATTAACCCCCTCCCGTCTCTTTCTAGCAACTTCACGCCGTTATTGCCGCATCAGTGTCCATAAAGTCATCTCAGAAGCTGAAGAAAATTCTAGAGGCAAGCGACACATTCCTAATGTTGCTTTTTAAACGTTTATTTTTCGTTCTCTTGCCACATGACTGTCCGTCACATTAATGACATTCTTGTACAGATTATTCTGGCCCTCGGGAACTACATGAACAGCAGTAAAAGGGGAGCCGTCTACGGCTTTAAACTGCAGAGTCTGGACCTGGTAAGGTGCTTTTTCACCTCCTTTGTAGCCCTTATGCAGCACAGACCATGCTGCCCTTTAGCCCCTTTTGCTTTGCTCCGTTAGCTCTTGGACACCAAGTCGACAGACCGGAAGATGACTCTGCTGCACTACATCGCCAACGTGGTGAAGGAGAAGTACCAGCCTGTGTCCCTGTTTTACAACGAGCTGCACTACGTCGAGAAGGCGGCAGCAGGTACCCGCACCACTACCTTCGTTGCTCGATAACACCATGGAGCATTTTTATAAGCAGGTCGCGGTAAGGTAGCTCATGACACTGGTTCTGCTCAGAAAAACAAGAAAGCAGGCAGATCTCCTTTGATCATTGAATAGAGATTGATGTGTAAAGTAACAAGTGTCGGAACTGCATCTGTAGGTGATGTGTAGAAGTTGGTAATTTTGTAGACAAAAGGCTGCCCACAGTTTGAGTTGAGGTTTGCCAGGTGTGGGTCGGATCTGTTAGGCTCCATATAAAGGCCTTCTTTCAGACCCGAAAGGGAAGGCACAGACTTGCGAACGCTCCTCTGTGAGGACGGTCCAAACGTGTTCTCTCCGTGTCGCAGTGTCCCTGGAGAACGTGCTCCTGGATGTGAAGGAGCTGCAGCGGGGCTTGGAGCTGACGAGGCGCGAGTACGGCATGCATGGCCACAACACGGTACTCAAGGACTTCATCGCGCACAACGAGGGCAAGCTCAAGAAGCTGCAGGACGATGCCAAGGTGGCGCAGGTGAGGCAGGAGGAGGCACGTGTGCTCACCAACCACATCCATACACCAACTGATATCTGGTCTTTCAGTACCGCTCGCAGTGACCTGTATGGAAATGTTCCTTCTCCAGCTGACTATAAATAGTAGTGGTTTTAACAGGAAATAGACTTTCCATTAGTAGGTCTCCATTATAGTGCTGCCTCATCTTTTTTTTTTTTTTTACAGGACGCTTTTGATGATGCGGTTAAATTTTTCGGAGAGAGCTCCAAGACAACGCCTCCATCTGTGTTTTTCCCTGTGTTTGTGCGCTTCGTCAAAGCCTACAGGGTGAGTGAGCGAGTGTGGGAGTCTTTAGTGCCGCCCCGTTACAGGCCTAATGCTCTCTCACATTTTTACCTTCCTTCTCTCACCATCAGCAAGCAGAAGAGGACAATGAGCAGAGGAAGAAACAGGAGCAGATGATGATGGAGAAGCTAATGGAGCAGGAAGCCATGGAGCAGGAAGACCAAAAGGTGGGCCTTTTTGTAGAAAAAACGCCGAGCTTCTGTCCTATCTGTAGTCTTATACTGTTGTGCTGGCCTGGCACTCTCTACTTCACTGACCTTGTTTTCCACAAACACAAGAGCCAAATGTATTTGAAGCTGGCCTGCAGGATCTGGCTCAGAGTATAGCTCTGGCAGTGTGGGGATGGGCCGTAAAACCTTGCAGCTGGTTAAGAAAGAAAAAGCCTCACTGATATCCAAACAGTTCCAGACTTTTTGCGCTTCCCGCACTTTCAAGTACTTGGATGATTCCAAAGCGGAAATGAAAAGCAGCCACCTGTATGAATTTTCCTTACAATTACTGTGAGGATGTCGTAAGAAGCAGTGCAGCTGGGGTGCATGACAGCATTGACTCTGCCTGATGCGTTACGGTACTGACGGTGCTCTTGTGTGTGTGTCCCTCTCTACTGCTACTCCTCAGTCCCCTTCTCAGAAGAGCAAGAGGCAGCAGCAGGAGCTGATCGCGGAGCTGAGGAAGAAGCAGGTGAAGGACAGTCGGCACGTGTATGAGGGAAAGGACGGTGCCATCGAGGACATTATCACAGGTAAAAGGGGGAAATCGAGTGCCTTCCAGGGCTGATTCGGTGTGATGTCGTACCTGTCGCCTTTTGTCAGGCCATCAGTGAGTTATAAACTCTTCTTGTCAACTGATGTCTGTGACACTTTAGAGCCTGAAGGTATTAAAACAAACCAAAGCTTTATGCATGCTTTGTGTCTAACCTTAAGTCTCAGTCAAATCTTAATGTGTCTTTCTTGAAACTAACTTTGTTCTTTTACCAAGTCTTCAGAATGCGTAGTTGCATTTGCTTTTGTTTGGGTGTTTTTTAGCAGTAGGTTGACATGTAGGTTAACTCTGAGCTCCTTAGTTTGTCTTCATATTTTCGTTGCCCGTTTGCTGCTTTTCTTTTTTTTTTTTTTGCACTCTAACAATAGAGTTTCCAGGCCAGCTGGGCTTCTGTAATGGACTATGGGTAAATTATAGCATGTACACCTGTGTTTGTGTAGATGAAATATCGCTTTCCTGTTCTGCTGTAGGGTTACTAATAACATGCAGAAAGCCCATGTGCTCAGTGCACAGCGGCAGTAATTTCAGGACAGCCGCACTTTATGCATTGTAAACGGTAATAGTAAAAAGTTAAAAGCTGAATCAATACTGTATTTATCTGTTATCGAGTATTTTAATTTATATTTTAAAGTGAGTATCCAGACATGGGCAATAAAGGCATGGATTTGCTCCGCACAGGAAGACTGTAAGGAGAGGGGAAATCCCAGGCGTCTGCCGTGCAGCGGTTTTAATCCTGCTTATCTGCGGAGGGCAGGTGCCGTGTGGTGTGCTGACATGTCCTGAAGCCGTGGAAATGTGCCCCTCACCCTCTTGTCTTGTCTGGCTGTCGTTCCAATGCAGTGCTGAAGACTGTGCCCTTTACGGCCCGAACCGCCAAACGGGGCTCTCGATTCTTCTGCGAGCCCGCTCACACTGAGGAGTTCCATTACTAAACCTAAACTCTCTCATCAAGGTTGCTGTAAAAACAAAAAATAATCATAGTTCTCTGCATCCGTTCATGTGTCCTTCACTGCCCGTGGGTGTGTCTGCATTTGCTGCGGTGGTGCGTGTGTGTGCGCGCGTGTGTGTACACGGTGTCTTTTTGGGGGTGTCCCGGGGTCACACTTTTCGCAACCCTTCCTCAGCATGAGGAGGAGGGGGCATCTTTTACGGAGCGCCCGTCTCCCTTTTTGCCCGCCTTCACCTTTCACTCCGCATGAATACCGTCACCTGTGATTGTCATCCGGCGTTTCTGTGAACCACTCCATGATACGCTCTCTGTAAACCAGAGCAAACCGTAATGTCACACAGGTGGGGTGGGGGGGCATGTCAAATGCAGTTATCCAGTATATAATGAATACTCCATGCGCCCTCTGGTGTTCGGACATCGGCAGCGCAGGCAAAATTTCACTCGCATATTTCATGAAAATAAGGCCGCCTCACGTGTATTAATTACAAACTGTTTTATCACTCCAGGCTGGAAATGTTAAATTATTTAAAGATCTATATAATTTATCCTGAGTAATACTTAATATTCAGCATACCAATGCCTTGCCATTGCTATTAGAGCAAGTACTCAAACCATACACATGCTTCTATGAGACCAGAATGAATGCACTGCATCTAACTTAGGTGGTAACATTAATGAGATCTCTCCCTTAATCTGTGCATAATTAAAGGTTTTTACAATTCGGTAGCTGCTGGCATTACTTCTAGCTTGGTTCCTAGGTGTTTACTGTTTTAATGCATCAGCTGTCCGGGCTCTTGCATGGGCTCAGCCTCCTTTGTCCCATTCCACTTGGCTAATACGCAACCCAGGCTTCTGCTGGGGGGGGGGGTCTGAGGAACCTTCCCTCCAGCTGCCCGTGGCAGCCCCCCTCCTCCCCACCTTCATTTATGCACAGAGCACAAAACATCTTCACCGTAGCATGCGGTTTGGTGTGCATGTCATTTTCGTTTCATAAAGCCAGGTACATGACATCTATTTGACCTTAAAGATTCTAATGAAAACAAAATATTATAAATTTTATTCCATATTGGCTGTCATGAATGTGGTCAAGTTGTCTGATTATGGGCATGTGCCTGGCTAACTGCATGCTTTTACTAGAGCTTAATGTTTTGGGGATGTATCGATCTGGTAAAGGGAAATTTTTTTTTTTTTTGTTTTGTTTTGTTTTGTTAAAAGGGCTTTAGGCTTTTTTGTTTGTTTTAATGCTGAGAGCCATTCCATGAAAGCAGCTTGAGTTTTATGACAAAAAAACCGCATTATGTTGGCTCCCCTGTGCCTGCAGCACTTGTAACAGCCTCTAGCCCCGCCTCTCCCATTGCCCCATTGGCTGCCTCGCTTCCGTTGGCTAACCCACAGCAAGGCCAGTGTGAGAATCCACTGTGAACTGTCTCGTCAGCCCGCTTTTATTTAACTTCCATTTTGTCTTCTCTTCACCCAGCCCTAAAGAAGAATAATATTACTAAATTTCCCAATGTCCACTCGAGGGTAAGGAACTCGTCCAGTAGCACCCCTGTGGTGGTGGATGTGACCCAGATCTGGCAAGCACCTCTTCATTTACTCCACACCTGTGTCTGTTGAACTGTAGCCAGACGCGTGCATTCCGATAACAGCAGTGTACCATTATTTCAAGTGAAGGCTTCTCATGACCGAAAAAGATCGAACAGTATTCGGTGCAGGCAAAACCCAAATGTTGAGTTGGTATCCATAACCCAGTCTCCTGTGCTCTTTTTTCAGTATTTGATCAAACTAAGAAGCAAAGAAACGCTTTGTAAATTGTTCCCCGTTTATTCTCTGGGAATTTTTGACATTGACATCATAAACCGAGAGTGTCAGCTTCCATCACAGAGAGGCAAGCCAGTTGTAGTATACTGCTGTTACACTGAATGTTTTTCCATTATTTGCTGCCTAAGAGACTACTATACAGGGGCAGTTGTGAACTGTTAGTCATTTCCACTTAGTGTTTTGTTACCTCTGGGAAAACTGGTGTCAATCACTCAAGCTGCTTTGCCTGACTGGCTACCAGCTCAATCTGACCTTCGATCTTCGAGGTGACCAACTCTTATGTTCCCTCACTGTCCCATCCCTCAGATCTCCGAAACCAGCCCTACAGAAGAGCCGACGCGGTGAGGAGGAGCGTCCGGAGGCGCTTTGATGATCAGAACTTGCGACCAGTGAACAGTGCTGAAGTGGCGATGTGATGAGGGACTGGAGCATGTGATGGGGAGGGGCAGGAAGGCCTGCACGGGGCGGGGAAAAGGGAGAGCGCCATGGTCTCTCGTAAAGACGGCGCCGCTCTCTTGCCACAAAGGACAGCTTTCAGATCGGAAGAGGAGTAGGAAGAGGAGGTCTTGGAGGAGCCAATTTATTTGGAAACCTGAGACGAGCCAAGTGCCTAAGCTAAATTCTAATTAGTTTTGTTTACTTCAAGCAATATGACCCGACCCGGCTTTAACGTTGTCTCAAACTTCCGTTTTCCCTTAATGAATGTGAGTCCCGGAAGACAGGCAGCTCCTCAGCTGGTTTAACCAAAAGCATTCATTACTAAAAAATTTCACTAGTGTCAACACAGTCCGGTGCTACAATTTTTCAGCAGTGGAAGATGGTATGCTCTTGTCTGACTTGGAAAAACAGCATTTCCCAATGACTTTTGACAGGGGATAGTTATTTTTTAAAAAGCCTATTGGATAAAGTGCCAACTGTTGAGTATTATATTATCGAAGGTTTCAAAGGGTTCGAGTAATGACAAATGAAAGGATGGTGGGGGCGAGGCTCTGGCAATGAGGCCGACCTAATGTGAACTGTACATAGGCCTCTAAACTAAGCTATTAATGATATCTCATTCATCAGTGTTATTGTGGTTAGAGGACCAAGCCTTTAAGCGAACCTGTTCTGCGCTATATTGTCTGTTGAAGTACAATTCAAGTATAATCCCAGCACCATGACGACAGGGTGGCACAATAACTAAATTGGTGGTGTCATGGGGTGGGGGAGGGACAAAGAAACTCAACAGGCACAGGTGGCTTAAATAGCTATCGTTACATTTCATCCAAAGTGTAGACTTCAAAGGCGGCCCCTTCTAAGGCCCCCTGAGTAGCTTGTCTTAAAGGAAAAAAAAACTGGAATCTCTCAGAACTTTCTGGCTAATGAATCTAGGCGTTTGTGTCAACTCCAGTCCTTATTGTGAGTTTAATGTATAGTATTTAACCACTGAAACTTCATATATTTTTTGCTTATGTGACCCACTTGACGTGAGTGCCAGTTTTTGAAATTTGTGTAGTTATATTAAAACGTCCAAACTAAAAAAAAAAAAAAAAAAAGGAACTTTTCTAAATGTACAGATATTTTGCTACAAAACAAATTTTTTCATTTTTCTACATAATACACCCGTTAGCCTAACGTTAATATTGTACATATTGTTAAAATTCAAACCCCCCCCCCCCATCTATACAATTTTAAAGTTACAGTATTTTCTTCCTTGCCTATTTTGTAATATTTAATTACATTACAAACACAAACCTGAGCTATATCATTAACACAGACTCACCTTTGGTGACACCTGTATCCCAGGTGTGTCAGATTCCACATGGACTGTATCTTTGCGCTCTGCTTTTCAGATCATTGCTTTGACTCACCTGGTACCAGAAAGACTGGATTTGCCATGTGAGTTCAGTGTGCACTAAGGGCCCCATATGAGCATAATTATTATAATGAATGAAAGGCATAGTATAAGGGAGTAGGTCTCTGGGCTGGAACAGCCAGGGGCCCGTTGGATTTCAGTCCAGTCCTGCAAGAACTTTAATTGCCTGACGGAGCACAGTATTCAGACTGGTGTTAAAAAGCTGAAGGGAAAATGGTATTAAAATTTTGTCTGATAAAAATTAGTTTACTAAGAATGTGGCACCAACAACACAGCCAATCAGGAACTGACTTTGATGTCCTGCACTAACCCATTGATTTATTTTTTTTTTCTTCTTGTGGGGAAGGAGCCTTTTACTGATATGGTGACCTTGACGTCTTCACCTCTTGCTCTAACCAATTGTCTCGCATATGAAAGATGCGCTCCCACAACACTGGACAGTTACTGGCATGGTTTTCTGAAAATGTATTCTAGATACATGCTTCTTTGCTGTGTATTAACTTTTGAGTGAGTTAGACCTCCTGATTTCTCAATGGGTATGATCAAATAAAACTATTTACAATACTAAGTGACGGACTGTCTCTTTGAGTCAGCACTGCCGTCCAATTGAAACGCGATGTGACCGTGGGAGGAGCCCCAAACTGAAATATAAATTCACACGTTGGCTGTTGTGGTAAGTGCTGCCATCATAAGCTTGTGTAAAACAATGCAGCTAAAAGGAAAACTGAACTTCTAAAACTATTGGTGGTAAGCTTATTACATGCTAGTTATCACTAGGAGGTTTAATCTCTTATTGCACTTCAATTCACTACATGAGAAACACCATCTTCATAAGTCTCCTGCACGATGGGTTTAGTGAAAGCTGACCTTTAATACTTCTATATGGATTTAATTTGGTATTGGCAGGACTATGACATGAAATGATGACCAAGTGATACAATATGAGGGGCCTGGTGGCTCAATGGGTAGAACATCAAGGCTGGGATGCAGAAGATTCCTGGTTCAAATCCCAGCCCAGCCACCAGCTGTGTCCCTGAGCAAGACACACAGCACTAGCTGATTGTGAAATGTCCCTCGCTTTGGATAAAAGCGTCTGGTAAATGCAGAGAACAATACAGTCCAAGAATGAGTCTCTGTCCCTCAGGTCCATTTTAGACTTTAATTAGGTAAGGGTTGCCAAATCACCCATCATTAACAGAGTCTTACTGTAGCACATTTCTTTATCCACCAATGGTGAAGGAATAAGGAAATATAACCACATTTTAGATTCTGACCCTTTATTGTGTATTCAGCCTCCGACCTTTAAGGGTTGAAAATAAGATCTTATGTTGGATGTATTTTGTCAATGCCAAAACAATAAAACATGGTGCAACAGACTTGTGTCAGCACTGAAATCAAAATCACCTGTGGCACATTAAAAAGAATGAGTACTACAGAAATTCAGCATTAAAAAAACTGCCTTCTACTCACAGCTCTTTCATTACAAATGACATATCAAATAGATGGGGGTGTGAACAGGAACGAGGAAACAACCATATCCAGCCATATTAGAGCTGAAAACAAACCATTTTGGGGGGGGGGGGGGATTTGGCTGCTGCTTGGGCTGGTACGATTGATTCCTACTCAAAAAAAAATATGTACAACTGGGGACCACAAACTTAGGGGGACTGAAAAGGGTGGGGAGGGGGTAGTCATGAAATAAAAAAGCTGATGTAAAGGATGTCTTGAAGATTCATCCAGAGTCATTACACCCCAATATTGTGTGGAGGATTGGGGAACCGCTGCACTGGAAGGCTCACCGCATCAATTAACGGCCGGGGTGGCAAAAGACAAAGCCATGGCGTCATGGCGACCGCAGAGCAAGTAGAGCAAGCCTCACGGTGCGTCAAGCTGCTCCAGCAGAGTCCTCCTCCTCTTCTCCAACTCACCTTCGCTCAGCTCGCTGCCCGAGGTGTCCCAGCCGCCCTGGGGGAAGCACACAGAACACTAAGCTTCCATAAGGATGAGGAAAGTGCCCTGTGCTGAGCTCCAGAGGACCAGGCTTCATCATCACCGTGATGCTGGGTCAAGACGGTGGCAAAAAAAAAGGAAAATTGAGTGGAGCCCTTACCTCCTCTTTTGCGGATTTCCTCTTCGGGGCCTTGGGCTCCGCACGTAGCTTCCCCCGGGACTTGTCATTCTCTTTGTCTCTCTCTCGCTCCTTCTCCCGCTCCCTCTCTCGGTCTCGCTCCCGGCCTCTGTCACGTCCCTTCCTGTCCCGTTCTCCCTCTGACTCGGGGGAGCCCTGAACAGGAACGTTAAAAACCGTCAAACCAGCAGCAACAACGCACCTGAAATTCACTAACATCCATGAGGAGGAGAGTAACTGCAAAGTGAACTCACAGACTTGTGTCGCCTCTTCTTGCCTTTCTTCTTGTGCTTTTTCGACTTCTTGGAACTTCTCTCTAAAATTAGCCAGGAACACACAAATGTTATAACTAAATGAACACGTTAGTAGTCAGGGCGTTTTAATTCATCGGTCATTTGCACAAGGCGCTAACCAGACTCTCCGCTGGAAGAGCGCTCTGACGGAGACTTGGATGGCGAACGCTTCTTTTTCTTTGAATGATAGTCCTCGTCTTCCGACTCGGACCCCTGGAGGAAAGACAGAGTTAAGGGCTTGGCTTCAGGAAAGCTCTCCCTTACATGTCGCTGCGTCCAGGCAGAGAGAGAAAAAAAAAGCTAAGTAAATGTGACGACGCAGTAAAAGTGAGATCATTGCAACAACAAACATATGTGGCCAGGTGTCACAGCGCCTGCGCACCCTCCCGAACACTTACGGATCGAGAGCGCGAACGCTTCCTGTGGTGCTTTTTCGACTTCTTGGAATGTTTCTTGTTCTTCGAGTGATGATGCTGGCACTCGTGCTGTTAAGAGTAAACGGTGTGGAGCCGTTACATCAGAGCATCAATAGGGAACACACAGACACACACACCCCGACACTGTGCGCGCCATTACCTCTAACACATGAATAAAATCTTTGAATATTCTCTTTCTTTCGGATTCCAGAGTGATATCCTCAAAAGCAGATTCCTTCAGAAATCTCTCTCTCACCTGAGAAAACAGAATTAACCCAATTAAGATGAGTAGCTTCATAAAGCAGGAAGCCCCACGCACACGCACGCAATGAATCGACTAATCTCAGTGTAAAATACGTGCATTAACCACACAACTAGAATAATTCAGCCCCTCCAGGGCCCAGATTCATGATACCACCCAGACAATTTTTGTAAAGCGCTGGACATTGTTAAAATATATTTAGGTTCAGATTGCCGCCTGGCTCCTTGAAAAACCAAAATGCAGTGCTTTTTGAGAGAGAGAAAAAAAGAACATACGCCTTCCCAGGTGGAACTTGGTTCAAGGGGAGGGGTTGCTTGTTTCAGCATGCTCTTGAAAGCCGCCTCCTTCCTCTTCATCTTCCTCGCCTCCTCCTTCTCCCGCTCTCTTTCTCGAGCCTCCGCCTTCTCCAGAAGCTGTAGAAGCAGCACAAACACTCACGCTGTTGATGGCCAAAGCCCCGTGTGAGAGTCCAGATACGAGTGACTTCCACGCAGTTTACGACAAACACATTCACTTCAGCGTCAAGTACATGACAGTTTAGCTATTCTGTTGTTACAGCTTCACAACGGGGGTGTCAAGAATTCAAGGCCGCAAGATCCTAAGGTGTTGTCCTTTCTCACTTTCGCTCACTTACGCTGTTGAAGGCGAGCTTGATATTGCCAGCATCAAGTGTTGTCGCTCTCTTGTCAGAGCTGATCACGGAGCCAAACTCCTCAAAGCCAGTGTTGACCTCCACATTGAACCCTTTATCCTGGGGGAAGAGCATGGGAGAAGAGTTGAACACACACACACACACACACACACACACACACACACACACACACACACACACACACACACACACACACACACACACACGGCTGAAATCCTTGACTGTAAGCTTTTAGGCAACAAGACATGGGTCACAACCACAAGCTGTTGCACTGACTGGGACTCAAAGTATGTTTAATGGCACAAACCCACCAAGGACCACTGTTGTACTGTGGGCTTTGAAAAGGAGAGGAATGTGTTACCTTCAGGATGTCCTTAATGATCCTCTTCTCGTCATGGTAACGTGCCTTCAGGTCCTCCACGTAGAACTTAAACAGATCGAGGGGAGTAGAGCCTGACAAACGGGCAAGACGATAGCTGTGTCATCAAGGGATCCAAATACAAACCACCCAGCCTTTCCCTATGTATGCAGAACCACTGTTACCAATAAGAGGGCTGCAACTACAGCTTTTCAATATAGCCAAAAACTTTCACATTTTCTTCTTGCATCGATCATTCTCAATTTTTATCCCGATACAGAATTTCCAATTAATGTTCCAGTTTTTAAAGATCATCTACCTCACAGCAGATGACTTAAAACTTTAAGCTGTAATGAACGTTTGTTTCTTCAAACTATATACAAGTAACATTCCTTAACTTCATTTTTTGTTGTTTTTTTGTTTGTGTTTTCAATAAAAACTGCACTCAGTAGATTAAATTAAACTGTAGCCAAAGATGTCTCATCTGCCATTATGTGGACTACTTTACTGAAGCTGACTTTAGTATTACGGTTTGACATGGTATGCGTTTTTATGCTTTTTACAGTTCACATATCAGGTTTTTTGAATACGCCAGCAGACTGTAGCACCTGCCATGTAAACCATTTTAACAACATTAAAAAATAAATGGACAAGAATTCTCCTGACCTATGAACGCTGAAAATACGATGGTTTTTTTGCAGATGGTTACTTTTTAAACACTTTGGCTACACCCTTCATTTCTGATTCTGGATTTTATTTTTAAGCCCAACTAAAAGGCACCAGAAACTTGCCTTCAGTAACATGCAACCAACTCAGATAATTTTTTGAGGTCAACTGCATGGCTAAACATAACAGTCTTACCAATCTGGCCAAGCATGTTGGAAAAGCGGATGTCAGAGCTGATGGTTGGGTACATCTCCATCCAGGAGGACATGGAGTGGAGCTGCCCGTGGTCATGGAGCTCATCAAGAAATTTCTACAAACAAGCAAATGGTTCATTAGCCAGGATCCAACCTCCTTAAACCACCTACTCCTTCCAATAATAGCAGTCTTGTAACAGCTTAAATACACTGCCTACATAAAATGATGCACTAGAAAGCAGTACATTTTTCAGTACTGATTTATTTCTATTACCAAACTTTGTCTCACGCTTCAATCACGATTTTAAAGCAGTTTAAATTACAAAATTCTAACAAGTACCTCTCCCAAAATCAAGGACTTATTACACTCAAATGCTTGGCAACGGTTGCCATGGTGCCACGTAGCGACCACTGTTCTCACCTGGAATGCCTCTCTGTTCTTGCGCTGGCGGCGCCTCTCCCGCAGAAGAGACTTCTGCTTCTCCTCCTCCTCCTCTTTCTCCAGAGCACGAATGTGCTCCTCAAAGCAGATCAGTGCGTCCTCCTTGTCCATGTCTGGTGGGGGGAGGGAGGGCATTATAGGAATCAATTAATGTAGAACTTCAGTAATGACAGAAAATGTGGATGTTCAAACAATCCCAGAAGGGCTCCTTAACCCAAAGAAAGGTATTCTACTGGACTGCTCTGGGGAACTCTTCGCAATCCCCTACATAATGTTTAGAGTCTACACATACATTCAATGAACAATGACCTCAGCACCCTGCTGGGACAGCACCCCCTACAGGCTAATTAAGTTCAGTGACACTACAGCCTAAAGACAGTGTGACACACCCAGCAGTGTGTGTGTAAAAGAATGGCTGTTTTATGAAAATCTCAGAGTGACCCGGGAGAGACCAGGGAGGTCTTCAAGATATCAATTAGAAACCACCATAAAAAAATACAAGCGAAAACAATGAAAACGCACTCTGCAGCTCCTCATCCTCAGCGAAGGTGGGATTGTCCAGCAGGTACTGCTGGGCCTCCGACCACGTGGTGCGGTATGTTACATTGGCCATGTTGTCCAGAATGTTCTTCAGCGCCTCCCAGTTGCGCTTTCTCAAATGCTTTGCTTGTTCCTGCAAAAGTCAAAACAAACATGAATAAAATTCACCTATCAAAGGCACATCAAAACTGATTACTGTCAACTGATATCAAATCAGAAAGGCTGGTTTCACTGACAGCACATCCATGCACAGCAATGTCTCGTTAAGGGTCACAAAGATTGAAGGACATTATATATGTGGGTCACCACCTACCTTCTCCTTTTTAGACAAGTAAAAGAGGACATCTTCATAGATCTCCAGCCGGTCACGCTCTGGAACTGTAGTCCAAACCTCCAAGTCTCCAAACATTTGCTCTGCCTTCCTGATATAGACAGACATTCGCATGAGAAATTCAGATGTCATCTGACACATTTTAAAAATCTGTTTACGTAAAAAGACTGACCTATGAACTAGGTCAAACAAGAAGAAGAAATTCAGGAAGATGCCCATACACACACACAGCTTCTAGTTCATCTCTCCACAAATGAAGTGTTGCCATCTGACCAGAAGATGGCAGCAAAGTGCAAAAATCATTTCCATTTAAAATTCCACCCAAAAAAAATTTGCATGAGGACATCAGCACCATGTACTTTGCAACTGTCCACATTATCCAACAAGGATCAGTACATTTTTTACTCCACAATTCAATGAAACCTACATCAAAACAGTAATTTACCTGCAAAAACAAATGGTCAAATCTTGCACAATTTTAGAAAAACAAACACAAAGAGGGGGGTTATATACACTTATTACAAGCCCAGCCATGGTGATATAAGGAAATGTAATATTTCCTACGAAGGCAAAAGGAGAAGGGGACGGCAGAGGATGAAATTGTTAGACAGCATCATTGACGCAGCAGGCATGAGTTTGAGTAAACTGCAGCAGACAGTGGAGGACAGGAAGGCCTGGCGTACTGTGGTCCATGGGGTCACGAAAAGTCAGACATGACTAAACAACAACACCATTTCCTAAGGTTGTCAAAAGTACAGTGAATGAGACAGCAATAGGGAGGAAAGGGTTACAGGGCAAACCCTGAGAAGAGACCCAGCTGGTGGAGATGTGGTGTGAGCCAGAAAAGTGTAGGAAGCCAAGGCAGCACACACTGGCCCCGCTGTCGCCAGGCTAAATTTAAGTGCCCAATTAGAGTGTGGCGATTTCCAACACATCGCCTGCATAAAGGCGAGCCAATCACAGCGTGCCTCGGGAGGGGAGGTCGACTGTCAGCATCGCTGACCCGCGGCCGTCACACGAGTCCAGCTGCTCGCCAGATGTGGAGCTCTGAAAGGAGCCGAGGGTCCGGAGCGCTTGTCCTCTCTCGTCAATGGTCAAGGACGCTAAAAAACCAGATAGCATTCCCTCCCGAAGCCTCTTTTCTATATAGGCATTCATAAACATTTCAAAACATGCAGAAATTTTACCCCCTGCATTCTAATCTAAGTATATGCCCTGTCTGATTAATAATGAAAAACCTTGTTTCTACAACATTCAGATACACTGATTACCACATAGGAAAATAAAGTGGCATTAACTATATAGCCATCTATACCCATGTATATAAATCAATATGAAATAAAAATAATGACCACATCCTGAATGATATTACCACCTTTAAAAGCCATGTGTAAGGTGACGTGGCCTGGAGCCGTAATGGCTACTGAAGGTAAACTCGTTTCAGAGTTCAGTCCACAGAGCAGAAATAAAGAGGGCAATGCAAGCTGACAGCTCTTCTCGCTGTCGAAGCTCGGCATTCACTTTGTCTACAGAGGCTGTCAGAATCACTTCCAAAAAATCTGCATGAAATAGCTGCAACTGTGGGAGGAGACTGGGTGTGGCAGAAGGCAGGCATTAAGCAACAAGGTACAATGATTGGTCAGCTTCAAGAGGGGGTAAACTTAAAGGAAAAAAAAAAAAAAAAAAAAACTATGTATACACAGTACCAAATCACTGATGATACTGGCCAAACCCTTGTAGGGCAACAGTGGTAGACAAGGTGCTTACTTGTATCTTGTTGTAGATGTCATTTTCTCATGGTTCTCCAGGAAGCGCTGAAAGGTCTCCTTGGATTCCTTGTACTTAATCCTTGCCTCCTCCTTTTCTTCTTTTTCCGTCTGCACTTTGTAAGCGTTAAACGCCTGCTTTTTCTCGCTCAGCTTTGGCAGCGCGCTTCAAAAAAAGTAGGTGTGAAAATTAAGTCATTGTGACAAAGAAAAAACCCAACCGTGACTGAAATGTCTCAACTATTGGACCCCAAGCTAACAGTCCATAACTGTCATTGGTGTTGAATGAGCCCAACCAAAGTAAGGCTACATTTTCATGTTCACATTAAAATGACAAACATGCAAAAGACTATTAACGAACACAGATAAGAACGTTTAGGTACCTGTAACGAGGGTCATTAATGATCATCTTCATAGCTTGTTCCCAAGATGCTGTTGAAGACACTCCCTGTCAGTGATAAGTGAGAACGTATGATTAAGCGTTAGGTAGAGGTAGAACGTATTAATCCACAAACATGGAAATTATGTTTCTTGTCATGGACCTTCATGATATAACACATTCTCAAAAACAATACACTACAAACTGCCCATTCCCTTACATCCTATACATCTCCAATATAGACCTGTTTCTCATACTGCACTTAACACAACAAAACTTAAACAGAATTGTGTGCATGTTTACCAGTGCATAAAAGGATACCAGTAACCATCTTCTGCTAATGCCCTATAATTTATAACAAATACTTGCTCATTTGTAACTAGAAGGAGAGGGTATACAACAAGTAGAAGGATCAGGTTAACGTGGATCTTCATGGCTGGGGTGGGCGGGCAGGTAAGCATCCCAACTTCAAATAGAACAGGGTCTTATATAATAGTACTTCAGTCATAGCCTTCAAGGAACAAGAATTACTGCTTGGAGAACATTTAATTTCCATCTAGACATCTTCATGAAATCACTGAGACTGCTGATGAGAAGTAATCCTGCTCAAGCCTTCATCCAACACGCGTTCATTACCCAGACCCCAGAGGCGGCCTTAAAAAACAACCAGAGGGATGAGGGTGACTACAGCCAAGCGCTCCACTGTTTACCACCAAAGGCCAAAAACACCACTGTATCAACATCACAAAACACCGCTGAGCGGTCAGCACCCAGGACAAGGTGATGCTAACAGGAGGCGTTCAGAGCAGACGAGATCCAACACTCAGCAGCATTAAACGGGGCTGTGGATCTACACAAATACATAAAACCTTTTGACTGCTCAATTTATGGTACCACCAACTCTGACTCTACAACTCCAAAGCCACAGCACTAGTTTAAACTCTGACCACCTTATTAATTGTATAATAAAATAATAATACAGCCCATCATATTAGAGGATTTAAAAAAAATCATTTTACAAGCCCAAAAATTTAACATTATTTAGGGGGTCAATTAATCAGGTGAATATAGGCTTAATCCTATACTACAAGGATTTTGGGGGTAATGATTTATACGCCAACATATTCGGTACATTTAGTCTGAGTCACTAGTGACTCCAATAATATCTACCGACTCTACGACTCTGACTGCACAGCCCTGGTAATAAAGCATGCACCAAACATGCGTTCAAAGGTTACATCTGTGAAAGAACATGCACGGATCTGGACCTAGGGGAGAACATCCACACACGAAGCTACCTTCTCCTTCAGGAGCTCCTTGAACGCCTGCTTGGCCTCCTCCTTCGTGTTCCATTTGTACACCTTCTTCACAAGCTCCGGTCTCTCCTCCTCTTTAGGTGTGTCAACACTGGACGTAGGCAGAGGCAGGAACGCATTAGAAAAATGCGCCCAACATCTCTGATGCCGCGCACAAGACCCCACACGGGCAGTAAGGAACATGAGAATGTAGCACATGCTTTAGCATATCTGTGTCTTTGTGAAGTTAATGCAGCTGTGAGGCAGGAGATGGCTTGATTATCACACATGTAGGAGCTGCTGGGCAATAGAAACCTACATATAGAGCTTACACACAAATGGGCTTAAACATTATAATGTACATTTTACATTTATAATCCCCACACTGCACCACATTTCTACAGTGTACAACGTCAGCATGACCAGGGGAAGCTGGACAGCAAGTTCACTCTGGACCAGAGGATTTTTCTCCTCCAGAGATTTAGGTTCCGCTGTTCTGTTTCTGCCTAGATTCACATTTTAAATTTACGTTTACTACTCTACATTCTTTTCAAGTTCCTTGATGCAAATCTGTTGTGAAAGGCACTATATATAATTTTTAACCAAACTGATTTACCTGGGCGGGGCCTCAACTACAGGCGCCGTCTCCGTGACGGTGGGGACGGGCGTCTCCGTAATGACCTCAGCAACCTGCGGTGCTACCGTCACCTGGGCCACAGGTTCCTCCACAGCGGCAGCGGGCACGCTCTCCACCTCAGCCGGCGCTGTCGTGGTCGTCACGGCAACAGCGCTCTCAGCTTGGGGTGCTGACGTGGCGACAGTGCTGGCGGCGGGCTCTGCCGTCCTGGAGGTCAGTGATTGTTACAGAAAACACAGATGCAATTATGTTCTATATTAGCATAATCTATGAATATTCCCCCACAGCTACTCTTGTGGGTTGTGATGTTCAGGACCAAGTAATTTGTCCGTAATAAAGTATTCCATCTATCTATCTATAAAAAAAAAATACTTGAGACTCATTGTTAAAGTATTAAGGAGAAAAGTGACCACAACTTACCCATTTTCTTCATTGTTTATCATAGCTGTAGAGAGAGAAGACCCACACATTAGGCCTTTAACAGGTCAGTAAGTACAGTCGACATTGCAATATCTAAACTCCTCACTGTGAGCCTTGAGACAGAGCAGCACCGTATAAAGCACCAGCACTACACGATGCTAAGTGACAGAGGAGTTCTAATGATCTCCTCAGCTCACCTTCCAAGTCCTCCAGCTCTTTGGGTTTTGTCCACCGAGACTCCTTTGTCTGGGAGTTATAATAGTAGGGCTTGCCAGTATCCGACTTGTACTCCTTCCAGGGACATTTGGACAACAGTTGCTATATGACAAAAAAGGCTCTTATTAATGGTTTATAAGTAATATAACAGTCTGCACCCCCTCCCAAAAAAAAAAAACTCCATGGTAAGCATTAATCACTTCAGTGTATTGTACTTTTGAGACAAGGTAGCAGATGCACTGTTGGTTTTTTAATACAAGAAATTCAGGCCATGCTGACACACTGCCATCATTCTCTGTCTCAGGGTGCTTCTCCAATACACCAGGTACCAGAACTAGAACTATTGGTATTTCAAAGCTGAACTGGACCCAGAGGTAATTTTGTGCTCATTCTCTACCGCCATGCAAAACTGGTACAGTGACCAGCAAAGAATGACATCACAATGTTTCTTTAATCTTGCGTGAGTGCCCCCCCCCCACCCCCCCAGCTGTACTTCTCTGTATTAGGAGTGAATCCCTGTTGTTCCATATGGTCTGCTGATTTTGTAAATAGCCTTACAGTCATTCACAATTTTTGAAGCCTCTCACAAACTATTTCTAATTTCTTTTCATGCTATAAAGATCTTACTGAATCTCTACTGCTTGCAACTTCAAGATGGCTGTTGCATTTTACGTTTGCAAGGCAGGTTACCTGTATAACTAATAGGCAGTAAACACCTTTACAAAGCCACACTGAAGAACTAGTACTTCAGTGAGTATTCCATTTGGTTTGGTACTGGATTTCTGGATTCATACTGAACCAAAACTCAATGAAAAAAGGGCAGTAACAATTTAAGTACCAAGAGTTCTGGTACCCGTTGAAGTGAAGTGTTACACACCACATCTCCACCAGCTGGGTCTCTTCTCAGGGTTTGCCCTGTAACCCTTTCCTCCCTATTGCTGTCTCATTCACTGTACTTTTGTTTTTGTTTATAAAAGTGCCCTTAGTGAAAACCCTGTATATCTGTCCTTTACAGGTGGGGACAAACCTCCCCAGATCAGTGGAAGAACTTGATTGGGGGGGTAGGATGAATATTCAATATTACAGTACTCTGTCCAAGGTCAGAGCAAACTCCTTGTCTGTCCTTTTCAGATTACCTCTGCGGGGGTCTTCAGGTCATCTGGCTTCTCCCAAGTGGACTGCTTCGTCTCTGTGTTGTAGTAATAGGTCTTCCCATCGACGGACTTGTGCTCCGTCCAGACGGACTTCTGAGAACATCACACACAGTACGTTACACAGCTGGCCTCTTAAAACCTTACCGGTGACTCCAACAACATGTTAGCATACAGGCCTAGAGCTCCAACCCCAAGGTTACTCTGCCTTCTAATACAGACAAAAAGCAGCAGGCCATTTGTTATTTACAGTTTCCTAATCAGAGGCCTTTAGGTATATTTACAGTGACTCAAATGTATGAAGCGTCTCTATAAGCTAAACCAGCCTTGGATTCTCACCCTCTGTACCCACCTTCTTTGGCTGATCCTCCTTAGTGCTGGTTGTCACACTCTGCTGAGCAGAGGTGACTGCTGAACTGCTTGTCTGCTCCCAACAGAACGTGTCCCACAAAAAAAAGGGGGGGAAATAAAATTAGCTGAATTAACCCCGCACCATGCACTTTCCTTTGCCATTCCAGTTAAATATTCATTTAATTAGGCCATGGACTTAGGAACAAGTCTTCGTCCTTACCAACGTCCCAGAAGCAGTCGAGGCTGTAATTAAATAAAAATAATTAAATAAATAAAGTCAGCAAAGTATAAATAAACAAATATATAAAAGCTTTAATAACTTGTCAGTCTGGTTGACGTGAATAAGACAGCAGGCTTACCAGCGGTGTCCACAGGGCTTACGCCAGGCTGCAGAGGAGAAAAATTAGATTACACACACACACACACACACACACACACACACACACACACATACACAGCACGATACCAGGAAGGCAACGACTCAAGTATATAAAGCACGTCTTTTCATCAGAGCACAACACGTTTTAATGACCAGGCTGTACTTTTAGCTCACAGATACTAAGAGGTTCCTGTAACCACTTAGTATTTAATTACTGTGAGTGTGGAAAAGCAAAGAAAGTGATGTAATGTGGCTATTAATCACATCTTTATCATTCAATATCATGAGTAACTACATGCAAATGTACTGGATTCTGAAATCCAGCTGTCCAATTAATATTTAGGTCCATGTCAAAAGCTGTGTCAATATAACCAGAGTCTTACCTTGCACAATCTATAGGGCTGTTTAAAACTCATATCCATCACCAAAATTTATAGCATTTGTAATTTAAAAGTTTTTCTTTTAACTAAACATTTGACTGTGTTAAGATTCTGATGACCGTAGTAAACAATGCACTTCTTAAACACATGGGACTTACATATTCTGTACTATTCCATTTTTACTGCGTGCTCATCTGTTTGGGACTGATAGACTCACAGGACTTCTCAAACCACTGAATCCTATGAGTGCCATACACACCTCCTGTTCAATCACACAGCTGCTTCGCAAAACCCACACAGAACTGCGTAGAATCTCTTAATACTGCTTCATGAAGTCCGTTTCCAGGCAAGAAAATGAGCAGCAGTACTATGGCGTTCTGGACCATAATCCCCAGATGGGGTATTTTTGGCACACTGAAATACTCTGAGGCACAGAGTACAGAGGTCACACAAACGGTCCAACTACACCCATCAGATCCCAGGAGACAGATTGGCGCATGTACCTGTCTACAGAATACAGGCGACACCTTTTAATGCTTTCGATATCATATTAATGGTAATAACCACAATAAACTCAACCATGTTAAACATTGTATTTGAAATTAAAAATGTAATTAAAAAAAGGGTAATTTTCTGGTAGGTGGCTGGTGTCTCAGTGGGTAGTGGGTAGAACACAGACTTGGGATGCAGAAGTTTCCTGGTTCGAATCCTGCCCCAAGTAAGACACTTAGCACTAGCTCCCAAGGCACAGGATGTCCACTATCCCCAGCCGATGGGTTAAATGCAGTGAATCAATTTTGCTACATGTATACATGTAAATTTGCTTGATGACAAATGTTCTCCTCTATAAATGCTAAACCTCCACAAAAACACAGTCCGAAAACTAGAATTTTAGAAGTGGCCATGGTATGTTCACATGCTTCAAAACTCTTCATAGCTGGACTTCAACGAACAATATATGAAAACTGTCTCTGCTTCCACAGAGGCAGGAGTGAACATCTGCCTTCAGGGAACCCTGGTGGATGGATAAAGTACAGCAAGGCTCACTAGTGAGAGAACACTCAGCCCCACTGACTCGGACGTGTCCTCAGTTCACACCAGCCCTACTCCATGTTCCCCAATTTATCACACGGCACACATTCCTGCACATGTTAATCTGTGCACACAAAGATGAACACAAGTGTCAATATAGTTTTGGCCTGCTATGAATAACTTTCATGGAGTCAATACTTTTGCCTGCCTGAACAGAGAGCCACAAGGCCTGTGCTGACATACTTAATCCGACATGCGTGAACCACCTGAAACGGCTCTCACTGAGCTACGCAATTCAGCCAGCTGCTGTTCAAAGGGCTTTGCTTGGAAAAATAAAGGCTCTGCTTACATTATGGTGCGAGCCATTTAAATTCACTATGGAAATATCCACAGTGCTGCCATTGTCTTACTGGGGGTAACAAAACATGGCAATAATGCTACAGTATTACTAGCATCTGATGAAAAAAAACAAGATCCTGTCAGTACAGTAATATCAAACAATACAGTTTTACCTGTAAAATAAAGCAATAAAGCATGTTTGGTGGTAGGATTACCGCATAATCCTGAATACCACATGCCACCAAATAAAACACGCACCCTATATTTTTAAAGGACAAAATTCAGAAAAAAAACTAAAACAAAAATCATATGATTACTTAGCAATTTTACTAAATTTTGGCAAATGTTCTTCAAAATAGCTAATTTCAAACTCTTTCCCAAGCCAAAGTAATAAAAATCACGATTCCCGATAATTTCATCTTCACTCACAACTGTCAGTCTCTCACTCACAGTGAATAACCCAAACGCTGTTTTGAATTAATCACTTATTGACACTGATGCTTCTTCACTGACAACTCGAGTGTAAATGAGCCGCTGCACCACGTGTGAGATCGCGGCCGTTGCCAATTCGGGTGACCTGGAAACGCTGTTGCCAAACCCACGTGTAGTGGGCACTATGTATTATTATGGCACCATGACATGAGAGGCTTGAATAAGATGCGCAAACAAATTTCAGAAGTAATTTTTTTTTTTTTTTTAAATAAAGTGCAGGTTGTATTTGGGATTATACGGTGTATGCTTAAAAACAACAATTACTTTTATTACAGTGGGCCAAATACACAAACACATCAGTAGGAAATGGTGAACTATGGATGAGGGTGTAATCAGACAACCAGTGCCTGGCAGCCCTGATGGCAGTGGAGAGAAATGCTGTGACTGTCATAACGCCAACAGCCTATAAACACACCTCCTCATAAAGGACAGCATTTCATTACCACATTTAATTAAACCAACACTTTGAGATTAATACAAACAAAAACTTCAGAGCAGAGTTAAAAAAGGCTGACTTAAAAGAAAAGGCATGTTTCTGAACACCAGGAGAGCAGGTCTGTATAGAAATGCTTCTTCCATGTCAAAAACCAGGATGGACACTGAGCTGGGGGCCAATCTGTTCCTTAGCATAAGAGCCGACCTTGTGGAGACAGTACTCTGTCAGCGAAAGATAAAGTGGCGGCTTTGTTACCGGTCCCGTGGGCTGCATCGCTGCCGCTGGCATGCGGGGCGGCATCATCATCCCAGGCATCATGGGTGGCATCATGGCTGGCATCTGTTTAAAGGCAGAGAGGGACATTTATCTGACTGGACTCTACCTGCTCGGCATGCAAAAGGTATAAATAGGGAGGGAGCAGAGAGATGGTAGATAGGCACGGGACGCTTGGGCACGTGTGAGGGAGGACCAGAGGATGCATACAGACATGTGAGGGGAGACTGGGGAAATTTGGCAGAACATAGCTTCCACTCGGCCAGAGAACGTCACCTACTGCACCTCCATATTTCCACCTTCAGGCACAGTCAAGTCACACTGCAACACACTACACCTCAGATAAACACCACACCTTTTAATCAGCAAAGCATTACCAAATAAGCCTGATGAAAAGCACCGTTTTAAAAGCTCAAATCTGCTTTTGTTTTTGTTTATAATCACACAAGCCATTTGATCGCTTATTTCATCTGGTTCAATTTCAGACTTTTTTTGATATGCTGAACATTTCTTGTAAAAAGACAGAATCAAGAATTTCATCACACTGAATTTAGTTCTATATTACCACTCAATTCCTCCTAGCACTAATGTCAATAAGACTATGAAAGCACAAACAACTCCTTCTTCAACTACTGGAGTACCATGACTGTGTCTGAGTGTAGTTCTACCGAACCCTAACATAAAAGTAGAACCAGTTGTCATGGCAACTCAACACCCCAGACACTGACCACACCCCTCCAGCGATGAACACATAAAACACGATTGTGGCCTCATGTATGCAAAGCTAAATGCCTTGGATCAGGCATTTGAAAGGCACCCTGAAGTATGTGACCCTCTTACCTGTCCCATGGGTGGCCCCCCCATCGGGGGCATCATCGGTGGCATCATGCCCGGGGGCATTGGTGCCATGCTCGGAGGCATGCCAATGGGTGGGAAATGAGGCGGCATTCCAGGTGGTCCCATCTTGGAAGAAAAACACACGTGTAAAAAAAAACACTGTATTCCCATTTGCAAGCACAGGAGAAGAAACGTTAAACTCCATGTGAGGCACTTACAAAGGGTGGGGGAATCCCTGAGGGGGGGACACCAGGGAAGGGTGCAGGCTGGCCTGGCCCACTATTTGCATCTGCTGAGGACTGTCACAAACAGTAACGGGATTCAGCACTACAGACAGCAACATTGCTTTTTAAAACGAAGGTAATAAAAGCAGCGACCAGAACTCTTGAAATTAAGGACATTTATGATAACTGTAGATGTAATTATCTGTAATCACGTCACGTTTTTCGCACATTACCAAACAGACAACATTCTGCATCACTAATTTTCACTGCCAAAGATATATTTATTTTAAAATAAAGAACAAAAGTCCTTTTGGGGCTTAATAAGCATACTGGTACATATACCTCCTGCATGAAAGCCTGGCACTGAATTATTAATTTTTTTTTTTTTTAAGACATGTCTTTAACAAACCACAAAAACACGTATAGCTGAGGGAAAAAAACCAAACCTATGAATTTATTTTTGTTATACAGATGACATGAGAAGTCAAAAAGGCAGACAAGGTGCGTGTCTGCCTGGTTAGGCAGCATATCATGTAACCTTTATTTAGAACAGTTTGCATTTCAGGCTTGAGAAGAAATTAAATGAAACTCAGCAATTAACATGTAGTAATTCCAAACAGAATGAATTATTTCCGATATGCCTTTGTCTATAAAACAAATTGCTTTCCCAAGCTTTAAAACACAGTGTTTCCCGTAAAATAGCGCAGCCATGGCGGGCTCCATGCCACCGAGCTCCCCGCCATGCCTACACGACAGGCCAGTCGTTTTAACAAGACACGCTGGTTTTATGAAATTAAGACAAAGTGTCGCATTATAACACAAAGTGCTGCTTGTTATAACGCAACACTTTCCCGCTAAAACACAAAAATGCTGACTTTCTGTTATAACACAAAACGCAAGCAAGAGTTTATTATAGTTTTATTTGAAATTTTGACAATTCATTATATTTTTTAATACGTTTGTTTTTCTTAAAGATTGTTCTAACTTCTTCGATTGCGAAGTAATTGGTAGTGCTAGTAGTTGTGTGTGCAAAAATACATACTGATACTCTCCATGTATTACTTCACCTTCACATGTAAATTACCAGGTCCTGTGCTGCGCGAGAAAAAAAAATAACCACAAAATTTTGCGCTTGCACGTAAAACCTCTACCATCCTTTGCAACCATGCCTGAATTTTTTCTCTAGGGTAAACACCGATAGTTTAACAATTTCCTTGGTCTATAAACAATGCAGATCAGTTAAAAATATTTGGTCTTTCAACTATACAATACGCCAACAGTGGTAGTGTGAATGTAAATATGTACTTATTTAGCACAACCGTCCTCCCACCGTTTAGTAAGTTAGCGTTCTCCATTCACTAAATCTTTAAAGAAAATGGCTTTGCGTCATAATTTATCTATAAAAATTACTTAGTTACTAAGTAATTACCCAAGTGATCACACCTGCATTGGCTACATCACTTCAATCCTGCTTCCAAATTCTAATGGCCCAGGTTTCTAAACAGTCGTTTTTATCCTACAAACCAAAGCTCTCTAACAGAGGGAGAGATTTCTTTCTTAAGTCAATCTGACATTCTTAATTAAACATCTTTTTAAATTAGAGATTTCCTTAATACTGACGACAATGCAGACGGTGTTCGTCTTAACCAATTTTGTACATAACTTTATCGTGCAGTTAATTTCCTGATTAGCTAACAAGTTCGAGTTTTTCCCTTCTAAAATAAATAACAAACTTGAAAACTGGAGCTGGAAATGCTTCTTACAGCACAACGCATTTAAAAGTAGTTAGCGAGCTTACACCAAACGGATATACAGTTTCACAACGTCATGTTGTTTGAATGAACACTGCATAAGTCACTTGTCAGCCGTTAAGCTACACAATTAGAAAGATTAAAAGCGGGATAAGGCAATACTTTTTGCAAGAAAAACTAAATCGGCATATAACTGGATCACGTGCGTTTTATTTCAGCTACATATTGTATACAGTTCGTAAATATTAAAGAAACTGCATCTATAAACACGTATAGCTACCGCGCCGATTAGCTACAAACTTTACTCACCATGTTGAACACCGTACGACCCGACTTCTCCACCCCTGAATGAACTGCAACCCAATTGGATTGTTTCTCCGAGGTTAACCGGGACTTTTCCAAACACTACTAATGTCATACCTAATTGGCTCGTTTCTTTGATTTTTGATAGTAATTTTCCCACTCCTAACCAAAGTACAATGTAATTGGTTCATATCTCGAGTTTAAAGTTCAATTCCATACGTCACAAGTTTTTACGTCCAATAACGTTCCACTGTTTATTGACTGACATGTCAGCCATCCAATTATTAATGGAAGCAGCAAGCCAAAGCGACCGCTGAATGTTATGATTCTTCTGTTCCCGTTTGTGATTTTTAGGTGAGGTGTTCTCCATATAAAAATACAGTTCCAGAATCAGTTGCGAGTTTTCCAATACAGTCAGTGTTTTATAGTGTGTATAATGTGTGTTCTGAGAAGAAAACTGGAATATGTGCACTGTTTGATTGTGCGGGTAATTTGTTAGTCTGAAGCATGCTTTTTGTATTTTCTTTAACGACTTTTGTCTGCTGTGTGGAAATTTGCTTTAGTGTAGTATGTTAGTGTAGTATTTCACACTAACATACTACACTATAGCAAATATATATTATATATTATATTTATATAGTTTTTAAGTATAT
>JABJVR010000001.1:15038454-15055401 GCA_025773905.1 Chitala chitala | reverse complement strand
TCATGTCAATATGGACCAAAATCTCTGAGGAATGTTTCCAACACCTTGTTGAATCTATGCCACGACGAATTAAGGCAGTTCTGAAGGCAAAAGGGGGTCCAACCCGGTATTAGCAAGGTGTACCTAATAAAGTGGCTGGTGAGTGTATATTAAACACGTGAATACTTCAGAAGGTTTTGTTCTGCTCTCACTACGTCACCCACAACCGTACACATCAGACTGGTTTTTCATGTTCCAAAAATGTGAATGATTAGTGTATACATGCTGTAGTGGCCTGGTGGTTCCATGAGTACCACATCAGGCTGGGCTACAGAAGCCTCCTGGTTCAAATCCCACCCCAGCTGCGTCTAAAAGCAAAACGCCCAAATAGCAGCCCCCTGAGGGCTGCCCACTGTCCCCCTAAGGCCGAATGCAGACCACCCGTATCGCCGTAGCATGTATGTTAAAAGTTGCTTTTGGTGAAAGTGTCTGCTAAACGTGTGTATATATATATATATATATATATATATATATATATATATATAGTCTGTTGTGTATAATAAGGACAGTAGAATTATTATAGTGGTTTGAGCAAAGATATAATCTGCTACAAGTTCACAGTGTACAAGTTTTTATTGCTCATTTTTGGACTATGAGGCTCTAACTTTTGTTGACTGAAATGAGTCCACTTGAGGGCTGGCAGGACTGACATGGAACATGATCTGGAGGGGAGACTCAATGCTCCTGGGCTGATACACGCTCACAAGCTGCTGAGAGGTGCTCTGACAGGTCAGCGTGCGGAGCTGTTGGCAAACAAAGAGCTAGAATTGAGGGTTGTACTACAAAGTGATTTTTCTGACTTAGAAAGGCTCCTTGGGGTTTTTATTACCGTCAGTGGTTGGTCACTTTTAAAATGTTGTATTTTGCTCAGAGCAGGGTAGGTGGGCTGTATATATTACCATGTTAGTATATTTACTATGTTTACCTTACTAAGCCAGTAACCTTGCTTTGCAATACACTTCTACGAGGTATTGGTTGGTAGTATTTTTAGACTTTTAACTTCGCTTGTGATTGGTAACCATTTAGTGCCGACATTGCTGACTATAATGTGTCCATCCTTACTGAAGTTGGAAACCAAATGTGTTCAGAAAGATTTGCTGTGGTCTAAGTGCTCAGAATGGAATTATTCCAGTTCAGTAAGATTACTTCATTTTATACCAACCACCACAATAATATGAAAAGGTCATGAGGAACTGACAGGTTCCTCACTTGTGTGGTGAAGATAAGCAATCTGCAGTATTTCTGAATTTTTAGCTGTTTGTACAGGATAACACCAAGCGTCCTGCTGAAATGATTGATTGGTTGAATTGTTGAAATGGTGCACTGTTAACATGTACCTATTCAGTCAGTCAGTCATCTTCTATACCGCTTACTCCTGGTGAGGGTTACGGGGAAGCCTGGAGCCCATGCCAGAACACATAGGGCGCAGGGCAGGGGACACCCAGGGCGGGGCGTCAACCCACCACAGGGCACATGTACCAATTATTTAATAAAATATGTTTTACAGTCTTATTAAGATTAACTGTATAACGTTAACATTTTTTTTTTCTTTTTCCCTTTTTTTCATGTTCTGAGAAAGTATTGTTTCTAGTCTTTTTTTTTTTTGGGATTTAATGTGACAGTTTTTAGAAGCCGCAGAGATTTGGATTTTCATCATCCTAGCCATGCGTACTTGTCTGTGTAAATTTTTACTGGCCATTGATATAAGTAAACTTTGTTGTAGTGAACTTTTCTGTGCCCTTGGAAAATTGTCTTAAAATGTAAGAACTATTTCAATGCTGTGGAAGAAGTTCTTAATGACATGCATTGTGTGTAAAAAAAATCTGATCTTGCCAGGCCGTGAAATCTGTTAATACAGCGTGTCTTAAAAAAGCACACATTTAAAAGATGATGCCAGTGGGTGTTTTCGTTGTGGATCCGTGATGTAATGAACTTTATGTACTGTGACACGGGTGTAGGAATCAGGGCAGCTGGGGTGGGAAATGTCACCTCCAGTATTTTAGATTCTGGTATGTGCAGTGTAGTGCAGTAGATGGATAGTACAGACCACTTCATTTTTTCACATTGCAGCCTTCTGTTAAAATCATTAAAAGCAATTTTCCACTCATCAGATACTCAATAACTCAGAACAAACTGAAAATACGATTTTAGAAATTATTGCCAAACTGAAAAAAAACTGGTTTATTTGAATGCACTGCGTGTACATGTACTTCCAGATACAGACTGATAAACTGGTAATGGCTAACGGACCGTATATAGTACGACAAAACATGAGAACAAGGCCGTACTGATAGATGTAGCGATCCCAAGTGATAGCAACATCAGAGAGAATGAACGTGAGACGTTTGAGAAATACCAAGGGCTGAAAGAAGAGCTAGAAAAGATGTAGAAGGTGAAGGCAACAGTGGTTCCCATGGTAACTGGAACACTTGGGACTGTGACCCCCAACATAGAAGAGTGGCTCCATCAGATCCCAGGAACAACATCTGGGATCTCTGTCCAGAAGAGCGCGGTCCAAAGAACAGCTCAGGTATTGAGCAGGACCCTCAAACTCCCAGGCCTCTGGTAGAGGAACATCAAACTCTTTCTTTTCCTGTCTCATATGCTGTTGGTCTGATGATCACTGAAACAGTACCAACCAGGTGACTGCTTTCTTGTATTAAAATCTGTGCAAATTTCTTGATACTCTGCTTAAAGGACAGGATGATGGTATACTGGGTAACGTCATCTGACGTCATCGTTTTTTTTGTCCTCACCTCTTTGAATGGAGTGCTCATGTTATCACTGTGAATTTTAAGTTAATATATAAACATGGCAGTAGAGGGATCTGGATTTAAAAAAATTGAGGCCACAAAAAGAATTTTCTTCAGGAAAAGCTGAGGAAACAAGCTTGTATATATTACTCAGTGAAGTGTCATAGTTTTTGGCCATGAAGTGCTTTGTTTGTCTTATGCGTAGATGGTCACTGCAGTGAGAAACGTTAAAAATCATTATGTAACGTGTGAAATTTAAGTGAGCTCTTCTTTTTAGTTCAGAGCCAAGTGTGGCACATTGTTCTCCAGGAACTCCACAGAGGAATCACGCTTCATGCCTGTCAGACCCCTCCTTTCAGTTGCTTCTTTTACAACCCCTCCTGAAATGGCTTGGCAAGCAGTTATTCCGAAAGCTGACTTGTTTTGAATACAAAATCCCACAATGCCAGCATTCTCTGAACTGCAGGATGAAACCAGGCTTAGATTTTTTTTTTTTTTTTCGTAATTAGGATATGTTAAGGGCCATGCACTTAGCTTAATTTTAGGGATCTGCCTTTTACTGATAATGACAACATTATGATTGGTATGATCAATAAGAAATGTTAAATCTTCTAACAGTGCAAGAGTATTTAGTGTCTAATACACCTGAATCACACTGCTTTGTAATGGTATCGTGAAACAGTATTTGTTTTTTATTTAACTGGAAAAGCTATAATTTAGTAGCTAAAAATATCATCAATAATGAACTATTTGTAAAAGTATGTGTTAGATTTCTTGTAATTACTAATGTTCAGGCACATACAGGTAACAAGACAATCTTTCCATTTAACAGACCAGAATGTCCCTGGGATGTCTTACTTTTTTTGTGTATTCCAATTTGAAATAATATCAGCAATGCAAACCACATAAAAATCTCCCGCTATGTTTTTGTGACAAAGGTTTGCTGTTGCTATGGACCCACTGTCGTTAAGCAACATGTTTTAATTAGAACTTCGAATTTGAATAAGATAACGTGTTGTGATCGCATTAACTGGCAATTTTCCATATAGTTATAGTATATTGTAAATTGTTATGGCAGAACATAAAATGAAGTGTATGTGAATAATTAGGTTACATTTGTTATTTGTAATAGTAATAATGTCATCTTCAGTGATTTTTTTCACTCCTATTTAGAGACCTATGTATTGAAATAATTAAAGTCAAGTACCTTGGTCAAGGGGAATAAACCCTGAGCTTTAAAAACTGGAAAAATCATGCTGAAGGTTTATTGTTTACATTGGTGTCACTGATACTTTTGTGTAAATGAAATTTTACTTGTGTAATAGAGCGGTTCGTGGAGCTTAGTAGTTTATTGAAGAGGCCTGTCTTATGTTGGAAGTTCAAGGTTATATCAGCAGTAACATCAGCCTCTAGTATTCATTTGAACAACACATGGATTCTCACCCTTGTTCCTAAACTTCTGGACCACCTGCTGCTTTAACAACAAGAGTTGGTAGAAGATAATGGCACTTCTAACGTTTATGAATAAAAATCTGATATGTGATTTCCATACGTTTTCTAAGTTTACTGTAGTTTTATTTCCATAGCAACCATTTCTCTTTTAAAAATTAACTCATTACATGGTGTACAGTACAGTTGGTACTGAGCACTGATTGTTTTCATACTGTGCAATGTAGGAAGTCAATCACATACAGCATCCCGCCAACAAAGATTTTGGCTTTTGATCGGGAGTTACGTGAATCTGCTATTTCTGCTGGTTTGTTTTATGCGTGTAACTGCTTTTGTTCCAAGCTTATAAATATCTCAAAATTATTTAAGAGACTGATAGTGTTCAGTTTGCTGATGTTTACCATACACATACAACTTGGGTAGAATTGTAATTGTTTTGTCACTGTTACAGTAACGTATTTTCAAAGCCCTTACCCAGTTGAACAGTCAGGGTATAAAGTATTTAGTGCTATGGTGAGTCTTGGCAGGTTGGGAAATTTAAGGGGGTAAAATTCACACAAGGAAGGATTTTGGAATAGGTGAAATAAGACAGGCTTTGCAGTAAGACCAGTAATATTAATCTGAAACGTCACATATTCAGTTATTTGTTCTTTGTAATTCCCTGTTTAAAGACACATACCAGTTACATAAACGAACATGTCATTTATGATTTTAGTCCTTGCTTTAGTATTCCTCCTCAAGAAAGCAGCAGCTCGGCGTTTTTGAAGACGAACAGAAAGCAGTGTAAAATGGACTCAGTTTTTGAAGCTGGTCTTGTTGCTGGCAGGAGTTGGAATTAGTCGACTAAGACAGAGGCCGGGGGTGGCTGCTGCCACTTTTAGTCAATTATTTGACTTCATATCCTTAGTCCACTGTATGACTTTGATGAGTCTGAAGACCATTCACACTTCACCTTGATGTTTGAGAAAATCCATACCAGAACAGATGCAGTAATATTGTAGGAGATATAAACCATTATTTTGTACATCGCAATCTGCAATCTGCAATATGTATAAATTCAGTCACAGGGCCATTTCAAACCTATTAACAGGAAAAATGTGTAACATAGGCTGTGACTCTCTTTGACACTTTTCCCATAATGCATTTTTACATGTACCTCATTAGCAGGGCTTTCAGTGATGTATGGTAAGCTGGCTGTGTTGAATGCTGACATCGAGTTGATGATTGATTGGTGGTGTGGCATAATATTGGCAACACGTGATAGTTTTAAGGAATCCACAAGGCTGTATTTTACTTAGGCAGAACCACAATAGATTGTATTCATTTGTATGATGTTAATGCAAAGCTTGCGAACCTGGCCATTTTCTAAGTCATTATAACTATATCCTGAGCAAAGATACTGAGAAAAGGATCATCATTCTATCCATTCATTCATTTTCCAACCACTTATCCTGTTCAGGGTTGCACAAGACAGGGTACACCCTGGCACTGAGCAATTGGCACTAACCATTGCTTGGCTCTGAGAAAAGGTGTGTTAGTTATTTAAAAAAATGTGCTATTTATATTGTATTGCTACATTTGTCATTTTAAATAATTATTGTTATTGGCATGGTGTTCCAATGGTTAATGCCATTTCCTTATACTGCTGAGATTGGGGTTGTGAATCCTTGCTGGGCCAAGCCCAGATAAAATGGGAGGGTTGCATTAGCAAGGGTATCCCTTATAAAAACCTGTGCCAAGTAAACGTGCAGATTGTTAACTAGATGATGGTCAGTGTCCTGTGGCAATCCCCACATGGGAGCATCAAAAAATTATTTTAGCCAGTAGGTAGCTCTTGTTTTTAAGGGCTGCATTTTCAATATACTTTTGGCTGTCAAAGCACTGCTGTAACATTTTCACCAGAAAACAAAAATGGCTTCAGAATTGTAAACTAGAGACATGTAGTGAATAAATGTTATACCTGAATTTAATTTATGAATTTATACAACAAATCTTGTAACAATAAAAATGTTACATGCTTATAGTAAATTTCAGCATGAAATGCATGAATATGTGCAGTATATAACATTATAGAAGAAAATGTAAGGTATTAATTATATCAAACAATCCAGTCTTTCTGAATGACTTTAATGTGCAGCTGATCACAGGTAAAGTGTTCAGCACTGTATATTGTAACATTTGTGCTTGTTAGACCAACGAGCAATAATTAAACAACACTTAATTAGCGACCCCTATAATTTGATCTCATTTAGCATCTATTAAGCTTTTGAAATTGAGGACCCTTCTAATGGGAGAGTGTACCTTACAATTCTCATCGTAGATAGTTTTTTTTGTGTGGGGGAGGGTTAACCTTACAGATATACATAAGATGTCCATGTTCTCATGAATACCCAGATGGCTGTCATACCTTCTCAGGACAGCACGTTTTAAACAGATGAGCAGTTTGTGGAAAAATGCAGAAGACTTAAGGCCTTATGTTAGGGAAACTACAAGCTGTCTAGCAAAAACCAAAATAATCGACATTTCAATTTATGTTTAAACATATGTTTTTGTGTCCATTTGAATAACCTGAAAAGCACACGAGTAATACCTGAATAATAGTAATTAACAGCTTTTGCACAAATTAATAAAATTACTTTCTTCGTTTATTTTCAGCCTGATTATCCTGGTCAGGCCGTCCCATCTTTCCTGATACATCACATTCCAGTACATTGTTTCTGCATCACCCCAACACAAATCCAGCTGCAGAGCGGTGTCTGTTTGAGCAATTAGGCAGCCAAAATCCATAAACATAGCCTGAGTTACATAGTGAGAAAAACAAGCAAAAAACTAATGTAATCAGTTCTAGGTGGGAAACAACAGGAGAAGGAGAGGAAGGAGGGAACCAGATCAGTAGGGTTCTGTGCATGGTACCTAGGAGATGAGCGCCTAGGCTGCTTTTCAGTTTTCATACAAACCTCACAAGGAGTTGTAGCTGTGATGTTCTTAAATAATGAACTAATAAGGTTGTCAGGTGATGCGGATATATTATAATTAACTAATTATTCACTAATTGATGAGAAGGGCGAGGATTCTGGACGCTGAGCTTTGCAGCAGTTTGATAGTTTGCATGAGTTTTGTCCTTGTATACACACTCTACATTACAACGTTTTTATGGCTGTCAAGACTTTTATCCCAAGCCCAAACAAACAGTCTGAGATTTGTTTTCAGTGCTTCTTTTGCGGTAGTTATAAGGGTGGACTCTACTGCTTTGTTGTAAAATTAATTAAACATTTCTTACTTTTTGGTATTTGTTAATATTTTGACCAGGATTACGTGTGAATAGTTTTATTTGACTATAATTACATTAGTCACCCAAGCTAACACAGTTGAGCGTTTGAGAGAACAATTAGAAATGCTTTTATTGTGTTCTCTGTATTTATTGGAAGGGGGGTTTATAGTTAGGTATATTGACACAGCTTAGTTCAGAATGACATAACAGGCTTGATTAGTTCCTTGCGCTGGGAGAGGGGTTTTGTGGACTAATCCTCTTGCTTTATTAATTGAGCAGGTCAATTGGATGTAGGCTCAGTCTCCACTGAGTGCTGCACTCATTGTGTATCCACTCAGACCCCTTTGACTTGTTGTCACGAAGGTTAATGAGGGTCCTCAGTGCTACATGCGCATGCAGGTGCCACCAATTAATGCTGGAGTTCCCCTGGCCAGGGGTCCGGGCACCTGGCAGCTCTCGGCCGGAAACGGTCCGAAGGCGATGAATTGTGTTCTGTTAATCGGCTCGTGTGCAATGTTAATGGTGCCATGCTGCTTCCAGGCCATGCTTGGGGGGGCGAGGGTTCGGGAAGGTATCTCCGTATCCTCAGGTTCTTCAGCATCTTCTTCACGTGCAATCGAAAACAACTAATGGCTAAACAATTTGCGTGACCTGGTGGCTCAATGGGTGGACCGTCAGGCTGGGATGTGGAAATCTCCCCGGCTGAAATCCCAGCACAGCCAGATGTGTCCTTGAGGAAGACGCTCCACGCTAGCTCCCCAGGTGCTGCACGGGGCTGGCTCCCTACTGCTCCCCCCAGGGGAAGGGTTAAATGCAGAGATGTAATTTCCCACTGGGATTAATAAAGTTGTATAAAATTAATTGGGCACGGTTTTTTGATGAGCCCTGTTTGTAGCCTTAAGGAGCCGTTTTCATATTAGATAACCCTGAATTAGCTCAGCCTGGAAGATCCTCACCAAACTTGCACCCTTATGGAGTTAAGTGGAGGAGAAGCAGTACTGTCTGCAGGGATCAGAAACAGTAAGGTCCTGTTGTTGCAGAATGGACACAGAGCAACTGTCAAAGCTGTTTTTTGTACTGTAGATCAGTGTGGGGGAAACAACACTCCCGTGTTGTTCCAAAGGACAAACACAGTGACAGGTAAAGCTACAGTGGCGAATTCTCATTGGCTGCGCTAGTGCCGCTGACATAACGTCAAAATCTTTCTCCATAACCAGAGAGCTTCACTGTGCATAACAGCGGCAGCAGGACAAGGGTACGTTCTTGCCTGTACAGATCTTTTAAAGTTTCCCACCAGCAGCAGTAGGTGTAACCACAGTTTCATATGTTAGTTATTGCCGTTGTAATTTGTATGCTTATTTCATTGGTTTTGATAAACACTGTGTTGTGACCAGGACAGCATATACGCCTGTTACAGCAGGAGTTCTGATGCAGCCTTTCTGTTCATCTGTACAATTTGCCGGTGCAATTATAGGACAGTTTTGTAATAACATTCAAATGTGAGAATGATTAACCAACCATCTACGAAGATTTTCCCTGTTGTCTTTGTATATTTAATCTCTGTAAATCGCTTTGATTTAGAGCTGTTTTTTTAACAGGCTGTTTTACTTTATTGCCAGTTGATCCAAAGAAAAAAGATCCTGTCACACATACCAGTCTTTCTTCCATAAAAGTTAATGTCTATAACTGAATTATATGAAAAGGTTATTTATGTACTATTCAGAAATGTATGCATTAAATAAATAACACAGCATGGTGATTATTTAAATAATGCCAGTTTTTTATGGCCTCGCTTCCACAAAAATGTGAATTTGCATAATGCATAATGTTAATGAGAGTTTACCCACTGTAAAACCAGGCGATAGAGGATTGGCATTATGGTGAGATTCAGTAATTTCATGTTGCCATGGTGATTGACCACCAACTCTGTGGCAAATGGTACCTCAGTTAAAGAACCCAGAAAGTTCTGATTGAATTAATTGTTCTTCCAGCAATAAATACAGCCTGCTGAGAGGAATCAGTGCCTGGGACATTACTTCTGGGATTAGATAGCTTTATGCCTTTCAGCTCAAAACACCATTTGGTTCATTTGTACGTCCTTTTGATGTACTTAGCGTATGACGGCATCAGTGCATGGTGTAATGAAATTTTTTTAGAATTCTTCCCCACTGTCCCAAATCTGTGATGAACTCATCTTCAGTATACTCCATATAACATTTATATTTATTATTTGTGTAGTTATTTTTCTCTCATACCATCACATCACTCATGAAGATGTTTACACACTGCTGGAACCCAAAGGTGAAAATCCAAACAGCCAATCTCTTACTTCATTATGATTAGCTCAAACCCACTGAAACCATGAGGTTATGTGAAGCCTCATTGTTTTTGTGTGGGGTACCCATTGGAGCCCTTGGCAGGGGATCAGGTACCCCCTATCAACAAAACAGAAGGACAAGGGAAGGGGTTCATTCCAAAGGTTTCATGCTGCTGTGTTAACAACACTTTTTAAAAAGTGTTGTTAAATCCTCACTTGGAGAAATCTGCTGTATTGGAGGCATTTGCCACTGTATGTGTGGAGTTTGCATGTTCTCCCTGTGCTTGCGTGGGTTTCCTCTGGGTTCTCCGGTTTTCTCCCACAGCCCCAAAGACATGCTGGTTAGGTGGATCGGGAAACATAAAATTGCCCTTCGTGCGTGTGTGTGTGTGTGTGTGTGTCTGCCTGCCCTGCAATGGGTTGGCACCCTTTCCAGGGTGTATCCTGCCTTGTGCCCTAGGCAGCTTGGGATAGGCTCTAGGGCACTCTGAGCTCTGCAAAAGATAAGTGGTTAGATAATATATGGATGGAATGGATGGATGCACAGCCTCTATGTAACTTCTCAAGGTACCCCTCAGGGATTTATCTGCCTTTATTCGAGAAAAACTTGCTAAGCTATTTTATTTTTCATGAATATATATTGTATATAAGTGTGATCAGTCTTACTGTGCTTCCAGTATGTAACAGTGTTGTTTAAAATCACACAGAAAAATAGTTGTGTAAGCCTCATTAATTCCACGTTATCAATACTGGAAGCTGCTCAGATCTGTTGTTTGGTGAATGGTTTGCAGTCTCCAAGCACAAAGTAGTTTTTCCACGGGTTTATCTCGGTGCGTAACATAATAAAAATAGAAGAGTATAAAACTGGCCCACTTTAGTACCGTTGCTGTTGATAAAAGTATAATAATCAATAGTTTTCTCTGAGGGTTTTCTGGAGTGCCCTGAGGCGTGGGTACTAACCATTACAACGACATGATTAATGTATCTTTTTACATCTTTTTTCTGTAAACTCCATAATAAAGATATTATAGCTGACCTTATTGTGTCTTTAACAGACACAGGAAAACAGCAGAGAACCACCATGGGAGGACAGCGTTATAGGAAAAAAAAAGAGCAATTCTTGTTAAGATAAGGATTGTTATTGTTATCTGTGCAATGCTCTAGATAGATTGTTTGTGTTAATAATGTATTCCAAGCTAAGTAACTAGGGACATTATCTCACTTTAGGAAGCAACCTTCTGTTGTTTTTAGGACAACACAACACGTCGCTATCAGTTGAAGCAGTACTGGTCTATGACATAAGGATGAAAATAAAAACACTGTTGTTTAGTTAATGAACCAAAATAACAGGCCACCTTGGATGTTTGGTGTCAAAATAAGACTTAGGCCCTTGTTCAGTGAAAATAATGCCAAATCCTCCATCTTGCTTTTATTTGGAGGGACAACTGAGTAGTGTAGTTTCAGGACCTTGCTGAAACTGTTAGGAACACGGAACTGACATTAAAATGGTTATATAGCATTGCCAGTCATACCAGTATCTCCCACAAAATTAATGTGCTGTCGCATAATTTACTCCCACTCTGACAGCGTGGTAAAAACCCTTAGTGCTGGGAAGAAATGATCCATGGTCATTTTTATTTCAGCACGACTATATCTGGAATTCGTCCTTCGCTGATGTTAGTTTTTCAGTTTTTCAGTTTTTCAAGTCAAACATGAACATTTTTACTATTTAGGAAATATTGTACATATGTGTAAAAAGTGTATGTTCTTGTGCAGTGAACTGATTGTTAAATGAATTAGTCTCGCGTGACCTAAGGGTTGTATGCCACCTTGAATGGTAGCTAGCATCTCCTGGCTGTGCAGGACATGCCTGTTTATCAGTTCATACAGCTGCCTGTCACTTGTACTAACAGTCAGAAGAAAGCTTTACTTTCTGGTGCATGAGAGACACTGAGGGTGCTCTTTGGTGATTTGTCAAAGCCTCGCGCTGGAGGATGTGTCTGTTGTGCAATTTTCAGTAATGCCCAAGTGATTAAGGCCTCTCTCCGCTTTTACATTTTTTTTTTTTCGCGGGCCACATTGATTGGTGCCGTCTGGATGGCCCTGCATTAATCGATTTCGGTTTGAGTGCCGCGCCACTTAAACGTTTTGTACTTTCGAGTCCCCTCTCACGAGGCGAATCTCTGCAAGGTCTGCTGCTATTTCAGTCATGGAGCAACGCTGCGGTTTGTCAAACGCGTGCATAAACAATCATCGGGAAGCACGCGCCTTCCTCTGTTGACATGTGAAATTGCTACTTTTGTGTGGCAACAATGCAAACACCGCTGTTGGTCCTGGGGCTTTTGTGGGTAGGCCTAGAAGTTCGTGTTTCTTATTTCAGTTTAGTTCACAGCTGAACTGTAAACATTATTTCTGTATCCTGTGGAGTGAGTTGCTTTGCCACTGCTCAGTTAAGAGTCATGACTTAACATCTGTAGAACAAATTTTGCACCCCCCCCCTTTCCCTGAACCTTTAGCTCACCCCGCTTAACATATGCATCTGCTTGCAGTCTGCTTTTATGATTGATCATTTAATTGACAGGCTTCTCTGTTCCTTATCCTGTGTCCCCTGCCACCACGTGACACAATGTTCTTTACCTCGGCCTGTTTGTGTCCTGCCTTCATCCCCCAACCCCTCTCCTTTCTCCGACGTGCCTTCTCACATTTTCTCAGGTCACCTGCTCAAAGCCTCTTGACGTAAAATTCGTTAGTTTACTGTGCGCTAAAAATGTTGTTTCTTTAGCCGTGCAGTCTGTGCAGAATGATGCACGGGAAAAAATCAGGTCACAAAGAGCAAAATGTTTTTTTCTATGCCTAACACTTGATGATGGTCACCATAGAAACAGATTATCCCTCTTGGAGATATGAATTGTGCCTATAATTGTCAAATATACTGCAAAGTAACTTGCTTTATGCTCTCTGGAGCAAACATCTGCAGGGATGTTTCGTGGAATTGTGTAGTTAAATTTATTGTGCTAAATAAATAGAAAGTAAAAACGTTTACCATTTGTTCTCCGGTGTCCCTTGGCCTCTTGCCATTTTAAGAGAATTTCAATGAATATTTTCTTTTTTTCTTTCAGATGCCTTATGTAACATTCCTCTACTTCATCCCTGCCATTTAATATATAATTGCTGAGACAGGAACTTTACACTTTTTTTAAAGGGTAAAGGAACGGTTTGTGTCAGAACTGGCAGAATTGGAAGCTAAAAATACACAGTTTATGTAACACGATGGGAATTTTTTTTTTTTAACCAAATGGATCTGCTTAGCATTTAACTGCACTGCCTATTTGTGGTGATGTTTCATCTGGAAATTTGAATATTTATGCCTTGGGGTGTCATCATTGTGGCTTGGATTTTTTTTCCCCTTGTTTACGATGGAAATCTGTTTTGTAACTATTAATGACTCAAAACAACAAATTCCATCCATGAATCTCCCACCTTCTCCATGAGCACATTCTGTATGTATTACTGTATGCAATATAGTAAGCCTGTGTATATGCAGCGATGTGCCTGTCACACATACCTGTAATGACTTCCGTTTACACGCTATGTTTCCACTAGAGCAGTGGACGCATTTACTAACCTGGGCTGCTGGCTGAATCTGTGACCCCAGTCATGTTAAAATTCCATCCTCTTCCTCCCTGCTGCCACGCTCAGAGATCCGTATATTCCTTGTATATGTGTGCATCACGAACGCGTCTGCAAGTGCCTTTCTGAAAATAAGGAAAGGGCACGGCACAAGGCTGCAGAGAGACAGCACACATTACGGCTCAAATGGCATCAGTGTTTGTCAATGCATTGCTTCCCCGTAGCTGCCAAACTCGAAACAGAAGCGTTTTAATCCAGAATAATAGTAATGCTATTTCATTACGAGGTCCCTAATTGTACACTTATCTAGACAGACTTTAATCAGCGTGCGGTACGTTTGCTCGGATGAATGGACTGTGAGAAACTGAACGCATGAAACGATGCAGTAGAAACAGTGAGACTCAGGCCGATCAGTTCGTTGAATTTAATTACCTACGAAATGATGGAATGCTGTTTGCGGACCTCCAGTTTTTAATCGCTGGGCTTTCGTTAGGCTGCATTCCGCATCTCAAATCAACCACGCACTTTCCCTTGTTTAGGTACAGCCATATTGGTTTTTGTTTCTCATGGGCAAAGTGCAGCACTGTCATTAAAACTTTGCATTCTATTACTGTTATTTTGAAACAATGATAGTGTAATTGACAATGGATTTTGTTATTTAAATTATGCATTTTTTGAAGGGCACAAATTAATGGATGTTACTATACTGTAGAAGCTTTGAGTACTTAATTGTTTATTAATTCATGTCATTAAACACAGCTTCTTTGGATGTATGTGAACCTATTTGTCGCCTTAATTATTCTGTGTAGTAGTGTACTAAAAAGTCCTGCCTAACGATATTATATTTTTGTGGCAAAGAACAACATTTTAAAGGTTACTGTGGTCTCACACATTTAGAATATAAACTGTGGACACATGTTGGATCTGCTTCACATTGCCGCTGAAATGTATTCACTATTTGAGGAAAGAACACCATTACACCAATTCAGGCCCATAATATTGGATTTGAGAAGTCATATGAACACAGCAACAGAGAAATAATGGAAGGATTATATACGTAGTAGTTGAGAAGTTTTTAGACAGCGATGTTACACAATGCATATGTGCAGACCACAGTTAGTACACCGCGAACACACTGAAATTAGAAGTACTAAAAATGATACCTTGGATTCCTGTTCTAGGGCAATACAGCTACACACAGAAATATGACAGTCAGTTATGCTGCGTTCAGGCCTGAAGCAACAACTAAGTGCATTGAGAAGTCAGTTTGGGTAAACACGAAGGGTGCTATAAACGCCCTGTCCAGCAGTGGTGTAGTTTGACCTGTCACTGGGTTCTTTTTAATTAACGTTTGACTAGACCTGTTGAGTCCGTGGCACCCATCTGGAGATGGGAGCTGAGATGATTGTGGTGACACCTACTGCATAAAGCAAAAAACATGGACACAAAAAGATGACCTTTAGTCTGACTGATGAGTCTGTTCAGACTTTTTAATATTTAATTTCTTAGCTTGTACCCAGTGTCATTTGATTTGATTCATCTTCTGGTCAGAATTTTTAAAAATCTAATTTACATGCCCACAATATACAGGCTGCCATTTTTTTCCTACATGCAGAATATTAGTGTATTATCACAGGGATATACTGAATCGATTAATTCCATAAAAACTGACATTGGTTCAGTGTTGTATTGAAATGCTTATCTCATTTTAGCCTTATATAGTGTGTAATCTCAATCTCTCGTCTAATTACTTCAATAGTTTTTATTCTCTTCCTATAGTTCAGTTGTACTTTTCACAAAACACCTACATTCTGTACACTAAGGAATAAAAGTTGTTAATGTTATTATTAAAACCCCAGTTTTGATTTAATTAACTGTCTGTGTGGGTATTGTTTAAACGTGTATCTGTTTCCTAAACATTTTGTCATTGTACTCAACTTTCCCAGGAGTTAGAACATTTTATAGCAAGTGTAAATTTTCCTGTATTAGTAAATGGGTGTGTTCCCGAATGCAGGTTTTGAAAACTGTGAGTTTAAATGCAATGTCAACTTAACTGTAGGTTTGAGTTCTAGTGGTTCTAAATGGTTCTAAATGGTTTCGGTTTCAGGGGATCAGTGTTAATCAACTCTGAGTACACCGAACCTTGCTGACGCACATTCACATGAAACAATAAAAAGTCGTCATCAGTACATTGCTAAATTAATTATTCGCCATGGAAACAAATACCAAGTGTAGATCTGCCTACTTTACAGTGAACAGAAAGGTCTGTGGGATTAACATTAAAAGTTATGTATGTGCATTGGTCCTACATAACAAAATTTATATGATTAAGTGGATTGAATATAAATCATTCATTTTTAAGAAACAATTTTATTATGTCCGACCAGTATGTACATTTTAAAAATGTGAATCCAACAGACTTGTGCTTTGTATGTCTGTGGAATTGTACATGTTGTGTTAACGTCTGTGTGTGCAAAATATGGATTCATAATTTTTGTATATTGGTTGCATATAATTTGGAAAAAGCTGATTTAAACCCACAAGCTCAGAAGTACACACTAACAGGGCTACCCACTGACCCATCTTACTGTTTGTAGTGCAAAGCTATTTTGTGTGATGTTTGAAATCTATGGCTTCACAAGGTTGTTAAATTTCTGAATGGATTTGGACAAAATATTCAGTTGGAAAAGCAAGAATATCTAATCACGGCTTAATGACCCTCTTGTGACATCGCACCTTGCTAATTATTAGGGTTTACATGTCAACCATTTTGAGTACAAATGGACACACCGTTTTCAGCAGCCGACTGCTGGCTATCTCTACTACTGCCCTGTATATAAATTCAGGGTTTCTGTGACTTAAACCTGCTCAAGTAAATTGCCATAGTAACTAAGTTAGTATTTGTTCTAACTTCACTCCAGAGAAATCCAGAGTTTGGGGTTAACCGTTCAGGGTAACTTGCTAAACCTGCTTTCTGGAATACCGCCCAGAACTAATAAAAAAAACAACAGCCTCAGTAATGTTAGTGTAATAATGCAGCGTACTGTGTTCTGTTGAATATAAGGAGAATTACTTATGTCTGCAAGGTCAGAAAATTTTCACAATGTTAACGAGAATTCAAAAAGAACTTTGACAACATGCTAATGAGTAAAGCTTTAAAAGTTTGAACACAAAATGTTTGTGTTAATCAGGCATTTCTTCGCTCAATATGCCTCGTTAAAAATGAACATGTAGTGGCGGCCGGATTTTCAGCCCGAGCCTGATTCTAATCGCCGCATTATGCGTCCTGAGAGCAAACACTACTTAATTCATTTATGCAAATCCGCAAAATGAATGACGATATTAATTTGTGTTGTCGCTTTGTTTGTTAGCGTTTCGCCCTAAGTGTAATTGAAAAATAACGTAATAATGGTTTTGATTTTGTAGATTTACAGGTGGTGAAATATTGGGTTTCCATGGAAACAGTTATATTCACCGCACCTTCAGGC
>JABJVR010000001.1:14992642-15034396 GCA_025773905.1 Chitala chitala | reverse complement strand
AAGTAAGCACAAACACACATGTAAAGGACATGTTTGAATTATTATATGATATAGGTCTAGTTGGAAAAGTGTAAGCTTAAAAGTGGACTTCAAACTCAAAATTCAGAAATGTTTAATGTTTGATTACATCCTTTGTAATGCATTGACTAGTATTAGGCAAACTTTTGAGCTGGGTGAGTAGGGCATTTGTTAATTATCACCTATTTCTGACCTAAAATAAAAAGTTGCAAAGCCTGCTGTGAATCAGTTCTTTTGAATGGAAAGAAAAAAAAATTACTTTATTTTATTAAACACACAAAGTCCAACTATTTCATGAAATGGCACCCTCTTCAACAAGTTTCCACAGACAGAAAAGGTGCCTCATCAAAACTTAAGTCCGCTCCCATTTATATCAAGCTAAAGGATGTTGTGTGTGCTGATCTCCTCAGAAATGTGAGCACGGAATGGCCGTTTTAATCCAGATTTATTCAGCATGTGCTTGAATGGAAATAACCCAACAGGCCCAAAGAACAAGCAGACAGGTGACACTCTCTAATCCAGTAAACTGTGCTTCTGCGTGTTCATCCTGAGGCAGCAGTTACCCCAATCTTAACCCCAGTAAAGCTTTTTTAATTCAAGAATTTTTGTCTGATGATTAGTCATAATGAATGATCCACTAAAGTGCAGGATACACTGTCAGCATCCTTCACATGCGTTACAGGAGTTTTAAGAAGCCCTGAGCTGGCACATAGCAATGAGTTACAGTGTGGCTCTCTGTTAATGCATAATGTGCCTTGTTGCCACATGGAAATTAGCAGTTTTAATTGTGCATGTTGATGGATAACCACCGTCACGGCTAGTTGACTTTCTTGCTTCAGTTGCCAGGTAATAGTTTTTCAAAACATGTTTTTGAAGTTTTAAACTGTGAAAACCTTAGAGGATTGTTAATCATCTTCCTATTAATATCACATGCAGGCCTTGACTATGGGGTGTTGGTATATGGTATTATTGAAAGTGTGACACAAACTATTAAAACTATAGTCGTGTGTGTCCGCGGCTGCCAATTTGAAAGTGGCAGGACTTGCCTGCTAGGATGAGTTACAAGATTTTTGTGAGCGCTCCTTTCAGAAGCCCCCGGAAAAGTAACTGCACGCAATGAAATGCGAGACCCCACAAGTCTAAAAGCTATTTTGACATTTGGAATCACAGTCGACGATATGTGTGGAGCAAGGGCAGAGAATTGAAACAGTTTTAAATCTACACTGGTTAGTAACTGTAACCAGCACTCTGTTTTTTTTTTTAAGTTCTGCAGTTTATAATGTGTACCGATGAAATACAGAGTAAATTTTTTGGCTGCTTGCAATGATATAAATAGATTTGTCAGTAAGGATCTTCTGGTCTATTGATCCTGTGAAAAGCATTAACCATGCCTGAGTTGGATGCCTGGATGTTGTATCGCAAGACCTTATCTGAGCTGTTAGGATCAATATTATCTGAGAAAGGAGAGCATTACTTAGCAGGATTCACACTGACATGCATGGAATGCGTGTGTATATGGAAATGCTCAAACTCCTTAAAGTTTCCTTTTATCTTCAGATCTTCCATATCAGACAGAATACACCCCGACATATATCTTCCTCTAATCCTTTTTTAACATAGATAACATTGTGAACGGGAAAAAATTGCAATTAAAAATAAAGGAAGTCCATTGTGTACTGTATGTTAAATCGAGCCTACCTAGACAAGAGGTGTGGAAGATCTTAAATTTCATTCAGCTTTGGTTCTTCTAGGGTTCTGTCGGGATCTTTAATGAATGAACCTATAGCTGTTGTTTGTAAGTTCAGCAGTACAAAGAATTACAAAGAAAACAAAGTACCAATGTTGAAATTTCACACTGTTAAAACGTCTACTTGTTTATGTGTCTTTATCTGCTTTTCTGAATCACACGTGCTTGTTAAACCTCACACAGACTTCAGTCCTTTCCCTAATAAATCCTTGTGAATTATTTTGCAGTTCTTAATACCATCTAGCAAACACTGAAATATATATATACATACAGTACATATTGTAGTATACATATATATAACAAGAGGAATTGTCTCTAACTACACAGATGAGAACAACAGATCATATACATATTCTGAATTGAATGATAATGATATTTAAAATCATAGACCTTGGGGGTAGGAGTGGGAGCAGGAAATTTAACATGCAGTAAAGTCAGGATAATTATGGAAGACTTTTTATACAAGCTGTCAATGATGTGGTGAAAATTTCAGAGTAGAAGTGCGTGAAGAATTAAAAGCATCTCAGTTAAGTCGTTTAATAGATGTTTTAATCCTCTGTTTTCCAGCACTGGCAGACGCATTGAGCTACGGGCTTTTTACCTCTTTGTATGCAGTTCTCACAGCCAAAGTCACTTGTTTGGCAATTGACTGCGTTCTGTTGCATTGATTTCCATATGAAACGTGGGGGTTGGAGGGGGGGGGGTGTCGTGGTCTGCTCTTACAGCGTGGCCTGGCCCTGCACTCCATGATGCCAGCCTCCTTACTCTCCCCACTCAGTGGAGAGAGAGAAGACACGCTGAAACAAGGCGGTATTGATGAGCTTTCTTCAGAGATTCGCATAGTGAGGGGGAAAACAACATGTTTTTGGGGTGGTGGCCAGTGCTTCTTTTTCTTCGGGGGGGGTGGAAGCCCTTGTTCTACTTTCATTTTTTTGCTGTTTACCAGGAAGCTCCACTGTATTCGGCATTCCACTGTTCTCCTCCACAGCTCCTTTGGCGTGCTGACACCTCCAGTTATGAGGCAGCGGCCCTGCTGGCTCCTCCATTGTGCCATTGTGATTTCACAGTGGGGCCTGAGCCTTCTGGAAGCTTCTTTCTAATGAAAATTCCTGCATGGCCGCCCTTTGTTTGCCAGGGGCAGGGCGTCCTTATCATTCTCCCCGGATAGCTCAGGGTGTTTGCCTGCTGTGGGTTTAAGTTGGCTAATTAGAAAAGACATGGTCATTGGGGGGGGGGGACACACACAACAAAACAACCTGAGGAGGACATCAGTGGAAAAATACCAATCCACGGGGCACCATTTTCTGAAGTGTAAACTTACTTTATGTTTGCTGCTATGTACAAAGTTTTCTCTCTTACAGAAGTTAACCCGTTTTCTAGAACAGCATGTTGGTGGTACTTCCTTGTTAGCCTAGCTAGGCAGGTACAATTACTGTGTATCGCTTTTCACCATAACATCCATGTGACACCTCAAATCATTCAATAGCACTTCAAAATAAAACGGCGTGCTGGTAAGTGGTTAATTAGGAGAAACCGAGGAGCAAGACACAACACAGCACTGTTTTAGAAGCCGTCATTAGTTTACACGTCACTTTTCCCAGATCACTGATACTTTCATGAAACACTGACTTCATCTGAATGCATTAACAGATTGGTTTCCTTTTGGCAAAGGTTGACTAAAGCCGGTAACATAACGTATAGGCAGGCGATGGGATTTATGAATATCTTCAGTGCTGCCAGGAGATCCTTCTAGTGTCCTTTATTTGAACTTCCTCCCCAACAGAGCTTAAAAAACTCTGCTAATATCTTGCATTTTAACAAGCATTGTTGTGTTTTTTTGTCATTGAATTTGATTGTTTTTTATTCTGGTGTTGTGTTTTGAGGGGCTTTATTGACTAAACTCTGTAGTCGTCATCCTCATAACTAAATATACATCAGTTCTGTTCACTGAATTATTTCAAGTACGTCAAGCTGGGAATATAGTAGGAATTTTTAATACCTTAAAATATATCATGACTAATACAGCTCACCACTGAGCCATAATAGGTATGGAAAAGTTCAGTGTAATATATTAGTGTAGTTAGTGTGATATGCTATTGACTGGTAGCAGTAGATATTGTGTTTTTACTTGTTGGACAGGTGGGCAGGTGTAATTGCTCCTCAGTGGCGAAATTGAGGCGGCTGTCCTTCCGCTTGGATGCTGTGCACTCTGCTTCTCTTACCTGAATGTTACAGACATTGCTGCAGCCTCCGGGATCATGCTCCCTGCACAAAGGCTGCCTTTCAGCTAATGGAGGGGCAATTTTATCATTAGTAAACTGATCAGGAAAAAGGTTTCCACACTGATTGGCTGCCGAAAGAGTTAAAAAGGAAGTCCATTTGGCTGGCACTGTCTAAGAACACGAGGGTGGCATCGGCTAATCTGAGATACACTTAACCATGCACGAGGCCTGCTTATGTTTTTTTAGCTCAGTGGCATAGTCAGTGAACCCTGCTAGCAATGCAGATGGCTTCCATTTTTTAAAGTTCCCATCGCATGAAAGAGGTGATAAACCTCTGACTGAAACAGTTGGCCCACACCACGTGTCTTGCAGTGAATGAGTGAAGGCTTTAGAAGCTCAGTCGTTACCAGTTTTATGATTTAGCCACACCAGAGAGCTCCAGTGTTGTTAGTTAAGTGGGCCTTTCAGAGTCCTGTCTCATTGAGGCTCCTGGGTTTACTTGCAGGGGCCAAGTGGATGGCAGAAAGTATCAGAGTTTAAAACTGCTGCTGTAGCCACATTACAGCATTTTTTCCATGACCCCAGTATCTCTGTAGTAAAAGGTAGACCTTGTCACTAAAGATAAAGCAAAGTGTGTCTGTATAATGGCTTAAAGACTGGTTTGTTTCCAGTAGAAAACCTTGAGTTCAATCTACTGCTGGCAGTCATTTCCCCCTGCGACTTAAATTAATCAGCTAAACATCAAAGGGTGACATCACAGAAATGTTCATTGTAGTTCCTTAACTCCCTGCAGCACTCAATATGAGAGTTGTGTGTTTTTCCTCCTGCTGCGTTTGTCTCAGTCGCATTTCACTGCAACTTTTTGATATTTATACTGAACTGCTGGTATAATAAATAATATGCGAACAGTATAACTTTTGAGGAAATCTCTGTTGTATGAGGGAACTTATGTCTATGTTATAATAGGAGTTTGCTTTGAAATAACATTTAAATGAGAACTGTGTTTTTTGTGCACCTGTAAAGTGGAATTTGCTTTACTCAGGCAACCTCGGGTTGCCCACAATAACCCCTACGGGTAGTACAAGAAAAACGGTGTATGAAATGGAGAGATAATATGGTATTTTCGAAAAGGGATGCCAGTAGCTTGAGCAGCTAGATATGTAGCAGGTATTTCAGCGTCTTTTTTTCTTTTCAGTACGGCCCTTGTTTTGCTTCAGTTTTCAAATGAGTCTTTGTTGCATGTTCTTATTATCTGAAACGTTCCAGTACCGAAGGAATCCAAAGCAACGCTCGGGGGCAGTGATTGTGAGGGGCAGAAGTGCAGAGAGATCACTGTCTTATTTAAGAGAAACCCAATAAGCATGCTGATTGGTCAAGACGCAGACGGCCAACAAAATGAAAGACCAGATGACTTGCTTATTTTTTCTGTGCCCGGAGTTATGAAAAGTGGGTAAGATAGACAGCTCTCAAATCCCTAATCCAATATTATGTTTCCTTTTGATAAAAATCGGTTATGGTTCATTAAAAATGGCTAGTAAGTCAAAGAAAGTAAATTAGACTCTTGCTTTGGTGTAGAGAACTCTGCATTCTGCTTAGGTGATTTCTTCAGGCTCTTAAACCCTAAAAACATTTTTGGATTTATGTCTAGTCATTGAAATGTGGAAGTTAATAAACAGAGTTCAATGTGGTCGGTTTAGCAGTGTTGTTTGTGTGAGTGTTGTGCCCAGTTGTAGAAGACCTACCCTCTCTGTCTCCTGTCATTTTTTTTTCATTCAGTGCATATTTGGTTAAGGAGGGAGTGTGTTTAAAGGTAGTTGATAAGCCTTAGACCACCAACCCCAGACCTGCACCACCAACCACCTCCTTGCATTCTCCTCAGCAAAGAATTTGTGTGTAAAGGCTATGGTACCACCCGGCACCGGTACTTATCCCAATTACATTTCTGACAAGGAGCACCATGAGCCATAAATCAAGGTGTCAGGCAAGACAAATCAGAATCACGCATTCTGTCCGGACTGGGTCTGACAGCACGGCCCGTCGCTGAATTGCGCCGTTCCCGTCGACGTCTTCTGGAGAGCGTCAGGGAAGGTGCCGTGAGGGCTAGCTTATCTTGGAGATGCCTCGCACCAGGAGATCAAACGGAGGTTTGGAGAAGAGGGTGAGAGGCACTGCATGGCAGTCTCGGGGTTGATCTGAGTGCTCATCTCCAGAGCGTGTCAGGTCTGTGTTTCACATGCTCGCTCAAGGGAAGTGCCCACGAAGCTTGCGGAGATGTCACCGAACACGGATATGCTATAGCAGTGCTTGTTCTGTTTCATCATACTGCTCATACATGTAATGTCCAGAATAACTGTGGTGATAAATTTACGCTGAATTTACTAAATAAACCCCCTTACTGTTGCTATGGCAGACATCTTAACTTGGCTTTGTTCTTGTTGATTGGATAAAATTAGAAAAAATATATATAATGAGTTGCTGAAGAATGTGTGGAATAATGTTTATGTTTATTATAGAAAACAGAGACAGTAGCTACAGATAAGTGAAATTCAGCATTGCGTTGGTGTGGCCTGTTAATCTTGTGGCTGTTCTGTTTTTTGAGGATGCGAGCTAGGACAGTTCCGCTGCGGTACCGGGAGGTGTATTCCGCTGGGCTGGCACTGTGACGGGACGGCCGACTGTGCCGACGACTCGGACGAAGCTGGTTGTCGTAAGTTAACTCTGCTGTCCATGTCTTTACTTTTTTTTTTAACTCAGTCGGAAGATCACTTGACCAGGCTCAGTCAAGATATCCTGACCAGGTTCACTTGTTATCTTTCCTGTGACTTTGAAATATTGTCTTCTGGAACGCAGAGTGAACGCTTGGCTTTGTTTATTTTCATTTCACTTCACTGAATGAACGATGAATTGAGTCCCTTTCCAAACCTGGTCTCCCCAGTCATTCCTCCACAGGGCCAGTCCCAGCTCTTATGTTTGTGTGCCTGGTTTTTGAGGTGAGGCGGCTGCCTTTGCTCTGTGTGTCCGCAGCTCGGCTCAGCTGTGACGCGGGGCAGTTCCAGTGTGTGAGTGATGGCGATTGTATCCCTCAGCTGTGGGTGTGCGACGATGAGGAGGACTGCGAAGATGGCTCGGACGAGAGGCACTGCCGTATGTTGTCTTTGGGTGCTCTGAGCTGTCAGTCACAGCTGAACACTGAGCAAACCTACACTCTCTCAGTGTTAATTTAACTCCTTAAGTATTACTGTGTACCCCACATGTTAAAAGCTGCAAGCTAAGAGAGAAGGAGAGAATGAAGTCATGCTTTATTTTATTGAAAATGTCCGTAAACGGTAATACACAAAAACGCAGCACACATAGTGGATCCAAGCACTTCATAACTAACAGGCCCATTTGCCTGGCGTGTCTTTCCAGCGGGCCAGACATGTTCCAGCCACCAGTACACCTGCCCCAGTGGAGGCTGCATCCCCAGGGAGTACAGGTGTGACCGGCTGCCTGACTGCACCGACGGGGCCGACGAGTCAGGCTGCCGTAAGTGGCCCCACACCAGCTTCCTGTCGGCTCCAGGCCCCCTCTGCCTTTTTAATCAATTTGTTAGATTAAGAGGCTTGCCGATTGACAGAAACGGTCACAATATGCCTGTTGTTGCAGGCGAGCTGTTGTGGATTCCTGGTTGGATTAGTTGTGCTGATACTCAGATAGAGCTCCGTTATTGTGCCTGCTCCCGCCGCTGTGAACTTTGGGTATTTTGTGCAGCTTTAAAAAAGTTCAGCGGTTCAGTCAGCTGCAGGGAGTGCAGGGAGTGCCCATTCTTACCATTTATTGCATGTTTTTCAAAGGCTTCTCATATTTTACGGCTGATTCATTAGCATAAGACACTTGAATGAACGTGGTTGGATGGAAACAGTAGAGTGTATAGACTACTTGTATTTCCTTAAATTGTGTTTTACAAGGTGTTATTACTATACATGCAGTATGTCTGTGTGATTTGGAAGCAGCTGTTGTGGGCAAAGGTTATGGCACCTTCCTAATGAGCAGGGTGTGTGAATTACTGTACACTGTTCTATTACACGTCCTGTGCTGGGTCGGCGTCCTGCCATGGGTGTCCCTTGCCCTGCAGACTGTGCCTCCAGGGATGGGATCATGGCTTCTCATGACCCTGAATTGGACCAGCGGTTTAGAGAGTGAATAGATGGGTGGATGTTCTATTACACACTAATCCCTTCATACCATGTTACTTAGCTAAAAAGTGACATAATATAATTGTTAGAAGGCATACAGTGTGCTTTGGCATTTTATAGTGCTCTTTGCTTTTCCTGCTGGTATAACAGTGGCACTTTCAGTCACACTCAGTGTCTCTTGCTAAACCTGTCAGTGATGTAACAGTGGATGAAACAGTTAGCTCCCACCGCCTGTTAATGTGATTAAAGACACATAAACAGGGTTCATAAGATGCTGAGATAACCATCCACACCAAGTTAAGGGTCCTCGCACTGAACCAATTGTCAGGAGTGCTCAGGATTCAGGAGGCTACAAGAACTACACCCCAGTTCACTGAAACTTCATTGGTTAAGATCTGCACACAGTGTCTGAGCGCAGATCTGTTTCAGGTTCGCTTTGATAAAGTACTTTTGACTATAAAGTAAGTATATTTGGAAAATAAAAAAGCAAATTAGTTTTTGAATTTTGGATTTAATCTGAAATTTCACAACAATTTTAACAAGCCCAGCCACAACAAAATTGTACAACACTTAGAGCAGTAATACTATACATGCTATATATTTTTTTTGTGTTTCCCAGATTATATGTGGCCATGCAACTTGTATGCTTTATGCAAGGTTTATTTACAAACAGTTTTTGGTAATTAAAGGAAGTTTAACTTTATGTAAACTGTGTCTCCCAGAATATCCTGTGTGTACGGAGTTGACATGTGCCAATGGTGCCTGTTACAACCGAACACAGAGGTGTGACCAGGTGCTGAACTGCCGGGACGGATCTGATGAGGCCAATTGCAGTGAGTTTTCAACCCTTCCTGCCATGCTGTGGGTCATGGCCTTCGTTTGGGAGGGCCATTCTCACTGGCTTCTCCCCCCCCACACCAGCTCAGCGCTGTATCGGTGGTCAGTTCCAGTGCAGCAATGGAGAGTGCATCCCTCGGGGTTACCTCTGCGATCATGATGACGACTGTGGAGACCGGAGCGACGAGCGTAACTGCAGTACGTGTTTGCAACACGTCGCCGTAGTCTGATGTCACATCTGTCACAAATCTGATCAAGGATTAAGGCCAGTGTGGGCTTGTCCAGAAACATTAATTTCTCCATGTTGTAGCCTATCCCACTTGTCGGGGAGACTACTTCACTTGTCCCAGCGGCCGCTGTATTCACCAGGTCTGGCTCTGTGACGGAGAAGACGACTGTGAGGACAATGCAGATGAGAGGGGCTGTGGTAAGGACACAGAAGCCGATCTCCTATTGGTCAGGGCTGTGTTGTTGTAGACCAATGACAGGTGAAGCTGAAGTAACAAATAGCACTCATTGGGTCGTCTTCCTGTCTGTGCTCCATCAGAATTCCATTTATACACGTCATGTCACCCTCTCTGCTATGTGTCAGGGTAAACCCCCCCCCCCCCCCCTCAGGAAGAGCTTTCAAATTCACTTTTGTTTCTGAGAAGTCATTCAGCTGTTAAGAAAACCTATTGAAGTCCCTTAGTTTGCTCTGAAGACTGTTTTTTTTAACTGATGTGCTGTAGGACCCTCACAAAGGTCACGTGACCCTTTCCAGGCAGCTTTTCTAGTGATTTATAGCAGTGCTCCGAATGAAATCTGTTAGGCGTGAGCCTCATCACAGTGGTCCCAATTAAGCCTTAATGTAAATACACTGGGAAAAAATGAATGTTTTCAATTTATACTCTGTGGTATACATTTCTTATCAGTTACAATGTAAAAAGTTGCCATTCTGCCTTTCTTCTCAGTCTGAGAAGTGGTGTTGCAGAAGCCACTATATGAAATCTTGATTTTATGAGAAGTAGGCAGATGACACTTCCACGTGGTTGGCTCACACCAGGTAATCCTTTGTCAGAACGGAGGCTTGTTCATCCTTTTGGTTGTGGTTTTTGCCTCTGCCACAGATTTTGTCCAGAGGTCCTGCTACCCAGGAGAATGGGCCTGCCCCACCTCGGGCCAGTGCATCCCCCTGGAGCATCTGTGTGATGGGATCCTTAACTGCCCAGACGGAGAGGACGAGACCAACATTACCGCAGGACGCAACTGCAGTCAGTGGCAAACCGCTTTTAATGCAGTCATTCTTGTGGCACTTTTACAATGCTTTGTTAATGCTACCTGTATGATGTTCTTACTCAGAAAAGTATCTGAATGAGTTTTAGTCAGGAGTACGTTTGGTTGCCAGATACACAGTTTTTGAGCATACTTCGGGTTGCCAGGTATCTGGAAATGCCCCACCCTGAGCTGTGAGCATCGGTGCCACGCCTCCCCTGACGGAGGAACGTGCTCTTGTCCTCCCGGCTACGTGGTCAACGGCAACAACAGCCGCTCCTGCATCGGTAACCACGTACTCTCCCCTGTATAAATGTATTCTGTGCAGGACTCAAGATGTGTGCGTGCTTTATCTTAAAGGGGAAACTCACAGATGTTTTCTGCCTTTATCAAATTCTTCTGGTTTTGAGTATGTAAACACAAACACACCTTTTTAAGTTGAAAAGCAGTACATGTTTTTATATTTTAATATCTTGACACATTGATAAGAGGCTGTTGTTTCCTCATATTGAGCTGGTTTATTGACCCCAGTGCAAATATTGCAAGTGCTGATAGTGCTATAAAATTCTGTTACTTCTATCAGTGCAATCCCTGTTGATTTCCTGTACAAACTAGGCTACATGTCTCTTAGTGGTGTCAGAGTATCAAAAAAAAAGCATTCAAGGTCCATGTCAAAATAACTTATGTGTTGGAAGTAATTTTGTGGCGTGACTTTAACATGGAGTAAGTGTCTGGCAGAATTTCCTTTAAAGACCAGCTAGAAGGAGCTCCGCTTGTAACATGCTGTGCATTTTGACCCTTGGGGGGAAGATTTTGACGACTGTCAGATGTGGGGCGTCTGTGACCAGCTTTGCGAAGACAGGGTTGGCACCCACCGCTGCAGCTGCAGGGAGGGCTACATCCTGGAACAACACAGACACTGCCGAGCTAACGCTTCATGTGAGTCACCCTAAGTCCCCTCTGGGCACCAGGCCTAACTCTGCTTTGCACAGAAGCTTAAAACCCCCACCACCTCACCCAAGCCACCATCCCCCATCTGCCCAGCTCCTCCCAGGGCATTGTGCGCAACCTGAATGTTGTTTTAGTCCCTCCGTTTTGCACGCACACAGTCCCCAAGTGCAGGCCTGCTGACGGGCATCTCGTTGGATCTCTGACCCAGTGAGCATGCCCAGAACAGAGGCCGATGACAGAGTCAAGCTCTGTTAGACAAACACATTCTGCCCTCTTGGACAAATCACAATGGTGTGGATTCCCTTATCTTTAAAGTCATACTTTCTAATTAAACTGAACTGCCTTACCTGAGCTAACAAACCACGCTACTCGTTTAAAGGTTTTGTAAAGTGATACGTATTTCTTTTAGTATTACTCCAAATTGGTGAGTTATTTAACAGAGTGTGTAGAGGTGGGTCCCCTGATTGTGCCCGCGTACAGTATGAGTTTAAGTGGAAAGCTTTTACAAGTAAAGTTGTTAAAGTTGTATGATGAGGATGAAACTTCCTAGTTTTCATGTTTCACACCAGTACCTTTTAGACGGGATTTTATTGTGATCTCAGTGACTGAAGAATGTATTGAGTTTAAGTGTTTTAAACAACCTTAATCTTCTTCTTCTTCTTCCTCTTTCGGCTGCTCCCTCTAGGGGTCGCCACAGCAGATCATCCTTCTCCATGCCAACCTGTTCTCTGCAGCTTCCTCTGTCACCCCAACCTCTTTTATGTCCTCCCTCACTATGTTCAAACAACCTTAATATACCTTTAAATTGCTGGCTGTGTCAGACTCAAAACCCTTCTGTGTCACACAGAGAATTAAAATGTTGTGGTTTTTGTCTTTATGTTTTTTTTACTGATTTTGTGATGAAGCTGGCCAGCCTTCCTTGATCTTCTCCAATGGAAGGGACCTCCTGATTGGTGACATTCATGGACATGGACTGCGCAGCCTCATCCAGTCTCAGAACCGAGGCATTGCAGTCGGAGTAGACTTTCATTACCATCTGAACCGCGTATTTTGGACAGATACTATACAGGACAAGGTACAATATTGTGTCTTCATACATTAATTTCACAGTTAAAACCTGCATTTTTACCATGATGAGAAGACACAAGTTAGCTGTATTGAAGAACACTTTACATAACTTTGAGCCATAGTCATTTCTTTACTGAAACAGAGCTCTGAATGAGGTTGAAGATTGTGTCTTACCCACATTTAACATTTACAGTCACTCACAAAGAAAACAGAAGTATGTAAAAATGACAAATATAAATAAAAACTATTATTAGGCAACATTTAATTGCAGGAGTAGACCTACTGAAGCTGATGTTTTCTGCTCTCATGCCGAGTCTTTGGAACAGAACCACATGTTCTTTTCTTTTTCTTGTATTACAATTATTACAGTAGAGATATTTGAGGTGATACCGCGGTGACGCTGTATCTTTGGCATTGCTACATTTGAGCTTGAGAACAATGCGGCTCATTGTGCGGCGGCTGCCCGGGGACAGCTCTTAGCGTTCCTCTTGTCTACAACGTGCTACATTCTCTAAGGCCTCATACCACCTTTGGCCAGTGTGAAGTTTGGCCGGAATCCCGAGCGAAACAGCTTTGTCTGAGGAGTGGAAAGCGTGCGTGCCACTCCTGTTTGTGCCATTTTCCCGCCCCCTCAACAACATCAGCATGGTGCTTTGTTGAAGAAGTCTCCTAGCTACAACTCCGTAGGTATCCTCCTGTCGCTCAATAGAGCAGAGCCAGGCAGGGAACTGGCTAGCCAAAGGGAGAGGAAGATCTTAGAGTGATATGTCTCTCATGGGTAATAACTAGGGATCTGCTTGGCTCCCATATGACTATAGGGGGTTGATGGAAGGGGAGTCACTTAGGAGGGGCATCCAAAAAATCCAGTCAAGAGAAGGGACTGATGTGTCTGTCAAAAAATGTGCACATATTTCTGTTCAATTTTATGTAACTCAATCAGGTATAAAGTAGCCCAGCAACATTTTTTTTTCACCGTGTCCACCTCACACCTGTATGCATTCTTTGAGTAGCTCCAAAAAATTTGTTGGGACTTCTGGCTGCTCGCTGGTTTGAACCCTACCCATGAGGCCAAGAGGCTGGCTCATGCCAAAAGCCAAGTTTCTTCATGTATCGATCACCTCCAACAACGTAGGGCAAATTTTCTGACTACAAACAAGGGTTCCCGACTTCATGGAGGAGGTTAATCTATCTGTCATCATTTTCTGTGTATGCGAGATAACTGAACAGTCCCCTCATCCTCCATTTAAAGTTTTAGGATCTTATTTCAAAGCAAGGAGCAGAGCAGACTGCTGTTTATTTAAACCAGTGTGCCAGATACGAGCAGACGGAACATTAGAAAAGGGAGGAAACATCCTGAAATCAACATACTGGCAGCATTCATAGTATTTATAACAATTTGATACACTCTTATCTGGGCATAATTGTTATAATTTTATAAAATGTCATTCATAGTGGATTTTATTGTAATATGTTTGTATAGGTTTTGGTCCTGATACTCCTTCGGCCTAAAGTGTCTTAACAAGGACGCTTTATCTTGGCGGACAGGTGTTTTCTGCGGATATGGATGGTTCTCACATGGAGGTGGTCTTAAATGTATCAGTTGACTACCCTCTGAACTTGGCGGTGGACTGGGTGAACAACAAACTGTACGTGGTGGAGGGCAGCGTCAACAGAATCGACATGGTGGATCTGGATGGAAATAACCGTGTGACACTGATTGCGGAGAATCTTGGAAGCCCAAGAGGCATTGCGGTGGACCCAACAGTGGGGTAAGTGTGGGGGAAACCCCCCACCACTGGTTCTGACTTCCCTTGTTTCGCTTTTCTGGGAGCTAATAATAAGGGCAGGAGATTAGGAGGTTTTCTCGAAGGATTAACAGGGGAAGTAATAAAAATGTCGAACCCCAATGTAACCCAATAGTGACAGCCATGAAAACTAACCAGGTGGGCTGCAGGTAGACTGGCAAGAAATAATTAAACATTTTTTAAATCGTGTCCTCTAGGGTTGAACAGTGGCGCTGTGTTTGAAACTAATTATGCACACGCTCCGCCGGCTGTCTTGTGCCATGTTAGGGAAGCTTTGGAAGCATATTTTGAAGATGGTCTTCTGGGATTCCAGAGGGTAAAAAGTGTTTTGTTTTCATTCAGCTACTTGTTTTTCTCTGACTGGGACGCGGTGAATGGAGAACCGGGCCTGGAGCGAGCCTACATGGACGGGACCAACCGCTTTGGGATTATTAAAACAAAGCTAGGGTGGCCTGCTGGCATCACACTTGACATTGATGCCAAGAGGGTATACTGGGTCGATGTTCGCTATGACTACATCGAAACCACTACTTATGATGGGCTCCACAGGTAAGAGTTTGAGCAAGCTCTAAGAATTAAATTCTCTGTATATTTTTATAGACCTTTTTTATACCGAGGTTGTTCCAGGTTACTTTCCAACGATTTTGGAAAATTTACTGTATTATGTGTGTTATAGTCAGTGAAAAGCAGTACATGTAAAGTGGAAGGAATAAATGATAGAATACAGAAAGAAGAAGCCAAAGGATAGTGACAAATTTAAGGTTCTAAAGCAAGGGCGCCCAATACGTCGATTGCGATCACCCTGTAGATGCAAATGCAGTGCAGGTAGATCGCGCGCCATTAAAATAAATTATTTTGGATTTTTAAATACAGGTAGATCATTTTGACCTGGTCATTTTAAAATTAGCTCGCAATCTGAAAAAATGTGGGCACCCCTGGTCTAAAGTGTAAAGAATATTTGGAAAGGAAAGATACAGTAAGTTAGAACATCAATACAATGTGCTTATAATGAAAGGCTGTGCACGTTTAATCTTTACATAGAAGACTGGAATTAGAAATTGTTTTGTAAAGCAAAGCACAGAAAATGATGACTAAAATGTCTTGAGTTTACTGGTCTTTCATTATAAGCACATTGTACTGATGGTCTAACTTACTGTATCTTTATAATAATAATAGGTACATATAAAATTACATTGTTACAATTCAAATCATAACTCAAAATTCATACAGATTTTATGATTTATTGTATATTTACCTCGCTCTGACAATTTTCACTAATTTTTCTATTTTGTTATTTAAGCATGATATTTGTTTTGACATGCATTAATCTGTTCAAAAGATTTGTATTAAATTGTCTCTTTAAATTTTTGTCATGCAAGTTTCAGGAAATAAATGAAACACAATAGTCAAAGCTGAGTCATTATATATGCTAAATTTAAGAATTTAAGGAACATGAAAGTGAGGCTTTGTTAGGAACAATTAGAAAATTCTCCACTCTCTGTCTTACACATTTCCCTAATAAAAACAGCAAGCATTAGAAAAACCAGCACACCTTGCCATGGCCCCCTGGCTGCCAAATTTAATTAATACATCAGCCTAATCTGTCATATGATGCTTTACACCACACGTTCCCACGTGTATTAAAAAAAAAACTGCTGGCATGCCATTCAGTTTCCTCAGTTAATGCAGTGCTGTTAATTCTAGCTAATGACTAATATTTTTGCAGTGCTTTCTTAAATGGTTCATAATGAGGGCAGGTTCGGCTATGCACGACCTTAGCTGCATTAGTCAAGTAACCATCAAGGTCTAACGCGTTCCTCAAAAAATCTGAATGAATCCACACACCGTACAGTGTCTCTCCCATCTCTCAAAGATCTGTGGAAACCATCGACTAATTTTTCTAGGCAATGTGGACACGTAACTGACTCACAACAGGAGAAATACAAAACAAGTCACGTCAGAGGATTTGTCAGACGTGCATTTACTTATTTGAGCATTTACTTATTTCGTAAGCGATGAACTCAGTCTGTAAAATGTGTGTTGACAGGAAAACCGTGGTCCATGGGGGGTCACTGATCCCACACCCTTTTGGCATCAGCCTTTTTGAGCACAATGTGTATTTCACTGACTGGACCAGGATGGGTGTCATGAAAGCCAACAGATTCAGTGACAGCAGCCCTCAGGTGATCTACCCAACATCACTGACCCCATATGGTGTGACTGTGGTCCACCCATTCAGGCAGCCTTACGGTAAGAGTTTTGCTCAGCAGAGCACTTCCCAGTAAACACAAAATGTTCAAATAATGTTGGCTAAACATTTAGGGAACGTCAGGAATGTTTAGCTAATGTTATTTGAATGTTTTGTGTTTGGTGGGTTGATTCTGTTAACTCCCCCATGGAGCAGAGTGAGGAGAACTTGTCATGCTTTGTGGCTAATGGGTCTTGCTCTGTGGTTCCAGTGAGGAACCCTTGTGGTGTGAACAGGGGCGGCTGCGAGCACATCTGCGTGCTGAGCCACAGAACGGACAACGGAGGGCTGGGCTACCGCTGCAAGTGCCGCCTGGGCTTTGACCTGCACGCAGACGGCAAGAGCTGCGTGGGTAAGAATGTGAAGCGAGGCCCAGCAGGGCTTTGACCACATTTTGGTCTGAGGGTCAGAAATACCAACATTGTGCTGAAGGGCACATATAAGTGGTCTCTCTCATGCAATCATGAGAAAAGGCTTTACCTCATACTTCTCACAACACCGGGTATGAGGAACCAACAAGTTTCTGGACAATGTTCTGAAGCAGATCCTTCACATACCTTTATAAGGATTTGAGAGTGCATTTCACACATTTCTTGTGCTAAATGCTTTGTGTTTCACAGCTGTGAGGCAGTTCCTGCTCTTCTCCAGCCAGCTGGCCGTGAGGGGCATCCCTTTCAACCTGTCTTCCCAGGAGGATGTCATCCTACCCGTCACAGGGGCGCCATCCTACTTTGTTGGGGTGGACTTCAGTGCAGAAGGCAACATTATCTTCTTCTCTGACACAGCCAAAGACATCATCTACAAACAGAAAGTTGATGGAACTGGTGAGGGCACAATTTTTTAAGGCTGTTTTAGCTTTGTAATCTCTTTAATTAACCTTTTTACCAACAATAGGTCAGTAGTTTGGGTTTCTGTTTCATGATTCAAGAATAAAATGAAGGTGTAAAACATTATTTATTTAGCAGATTCAACAGGAGTAGACTGGGACCAGGTTCATAATTACCAAATGTTAGATTTGTTAGATTCTTGTAGCATGCCTTACACCACAAGTGCTTGCCTGGTAGGCTTCAGACATGTAATGACTCTACCTTGGTTTGCTGACTTGAGAATGGATGAATAAATGAGTGAAAATGTTTAGATTGTACTATATTGCACATGTTTTTTGTTTTTAATCCTCAAAGAAATGTATCAGGAATCGACTGACAAAACTCCTATGTTCAAAGTATGACGGTGGTTGTGGTTTTTTTTCTTTGGTGCGTATAGAATGAATGCATCCTGACCAGTTGATTTAAATGTATCTCACAGTCATTTTGGTCATTACTTGTGGTCTCTACAGGCAGGGAGGTGCTCGCTGCCAATCGGGTTGATGGTGTGGAGGACCTCGCCTACGACTGGATATCGCAAAACCTCTACTGGACGGACCCGCGCTACAGGAGCATTTCGGTGATGAAGGTGGCTGACCGCTCCAGAAGAGCCATTGTTAGAAACCTCAACAACCCCAGGTCCATTGTAGTGCATCCTGGGATTGGGTAGGTACAGATGGCCTACTGAGTGGCTGCACTTTTAAAATTCATCAAAGTCTGACATGTTGTTGACAGTGATCATTTAGCACACACTCTCACAACCTCGGCCAGCTTCAAACAAGGACATAAATTCCCAGAAAACAATCCCTTTAGTGGTCGGTTTGTAAGACATACACTGTAAGAGAACTCTATGCAATCCCCAAAGAACGAAACCCCCGCTGCAAATTAAAAAACAAAACGGCAAATCCAGAAACACAAATTAGGAAAGGCAAAGACAATTCAGAAAGTACAACCACAGATCCAAAAACACTTCGTTACCTGAAACTAGTAAGGGTGCTATAAGTAGTGTTAGGATGTCATATTCTTGAATTGGACACAAAGTGTATGTGTCGTAAAGAGATGTTTTTGAACTGCAGTAGGTTTTTGTGTTTTTTAAATTTCTTAATTTGTTTTGCGTTTTGGGGCTTACATGGAAATCAAACAAAAATTGTCTAACAGAAAACCCTGCAAATAATTTCTTTAATTTCCTGGTGATGATTTTAAGAGACTGCTGATTTTAATGAACACGGAATGCTTCACATTTGCTTTAAATGAGTGCGTGAGGCAGTGCTCTGCCGGGCCACAGAATGCAGACTGAAAGCAAGCATTAGTCAGGGGCACAGCTGAGCCCCTCATCTCAAATCCACCTCCCCACATTGACCCTGGCTGTCTGCCTTTGAAGAACGTGAAAAGCATTACCAGTCTGGGCACTTGTATCCAGCCACACCTACTGTGACTCAAGAGAGCCCCTCCTATTCACCAAGTTCTTCTGCTGTAAAACCCTAACATGCTAGTGGTATGTTTTCAATAGTTTCAGAGTCATGAGCCCAGGAGCCTATATTAGTGTTTTTTGAAGGCTGGCACTCTACTCAAAACTAATACTTTGGTTTTAATGAAAAGACCCAACATGTGTTGTAATATATTGTAATATTTCACAGTTTGTTGATTAGGGAGACAAGACAATGGCATATTATAAATTAATCTCACAGCTAGCAAATTTTCTGAGCAATGGTGATGCACTCTGGGACCTAAAATGGGAATGGTTGATAATTTTGTTTTTGCGTTTGGCAGGTATATATTCTGGACCGATTGGTACCGTCCTGCCAAGATTATGAGGGCCTGGTGTGATGGCTCACATGCGCAGTCCATTGTGAACACAACTCTGGGCTGGCCCAATGGCTTGGCCATTGACTGGAGGTGAGTTGTTATCATGGTGCCTTCGCCACCTACAGGAAAACTCTAATGCTCTTTAGGTAAGCCACCAGTGACATGAAGTCACATCCACAGCCTAGCTAACACTAGGTTAGAGTTTAGTCACTGGCTTTTGAGCTCAGCTGTGCACCTCTCCATATTATCTTTGTATACAGTCATATTCTGTTGCTCATTTATGTAAAATCTCAGAAAGCTTTTAATAAACATGATCCTATTTAATCCCTGTCCTCATAGCACATTTACGCAACTCTGTCAGGGCCTTCCTAATAGGATCTTTATTCCACAGTGCTTTGCGCCTGTATTGGGTAGATGCCTTCTTTGACAAGATTGAGCACAGCTTATTTGATGGAACAAACAGACTGACACTGGACCGAATCACACAGATGTCACACCCCTTTGGCCTCACCATCTATGGAGGTTAGTCGGCTACTCTAAAAGGGCATGTCTTCTAAAGATACAGACACCTTGTCTCCTGTGAAGTATCTCGCCATGTTGACACTGTCAGAATTAATGGATAGGGATGCATTCTGTAGTGGATTTTTTCTCAGATCTCTGATGCTGTGGCCAAAGAGTTTGCTGCCCATTAATGCCAGTGTTTGAATTGTGCAGGCTATGCATATTTCACCGACTGGAGGCTGGGCGGCATTGTACGTGTGCGGAAGACCGACGGTGGCGAGATGGTCGTCATCAGAAGGGGTATCAGCCACATCATGCACGTCAAGTCTTTCAACGCCAACTCCCAGACTGGTGAGCAGAGACCTTCTTGAGATGTTTCATGTACCTAGGCTAGCATATAGCAGTGCTGGCATTGCAGTCCAGGAAGATCACCTGCGACTGTTTTATCATCCTCTCCAGGCACTAACTACTGCAACAGAGCAGCCAATCCTAATGGAGACTGCAGCCACTTTTGCTTCCCCGTGCCCAACTTCCAGCGGGTGTGTGGTTGTCCTTATGGCATGAAGCTGGCACCTAACCAGCAGACGTGTGTGGAGGACCCCTCCAATGAGCCTCCCACTCGGCAGTGCGGGGCAAACTCCTTCTGGTGTGCCAATGGAAAATGTATCCCTCAGAGCTACCAGTGCGATGGCGTGGACGATTGCCATGACAACAGCGATGAAACAAATTGCGGTGCCCACAGTAAGATTTACCGATCCATCACCAAATCGTCCTGTCTACCCCTCTAATGTTTTTTACTTTATACTCTAGTGGTTAATTTATTAGTAGCATGTATGAACTACACAGCTGGCTCCTATATTCCTCCTCAGATGCGACTTGCTCTCCGACTGCGTTCACCTGTGCCAACCGGCGCTGCGTGCCCCTCAGCTGGCGCTGTGATGGGCACAACGACTGCTTGGATAACAGTGATGAGAGGAACTGCCCGACCCAGGTCCCTGGCACCTGCTCAGCCAGCGAGTTCACTTGCGCCAATCGTCGCTGCATCCCCATCACATGGCTGTGTGACACTGACAATGACTGCAGAGACGGCTCAGACGAGGTCAACTGTGGTGAGTTTTCCATGTGTAGTTGTCTTCATTCACTTCTGAAAAGTTCACCGGTTGAAGTGTATTTCCCCAACTCAATTACTGCTCACCTACTGATCACACAGATTACCTACTGCTAAAGTAAAGTTAACCTACTACTCACCTACAGTTCACATACTGCTCACGTACAGCTCACCTACTGTTCCCCCACAGATTACCTACTGCTAAAGTACAGTTAACCTACTGCTCACCTGCAGCTCACCTACTGCTCACCTACAGCCTGACAGTACATAAATACAAACCAGAATCAGGTTGTCTGTTTGTGTACTATCAATCTGTATTTTTGTCTATCTCAGTCATGTCTTTTTGAGGTTTGTTAAAGGCCTTCAGTCACACCTCTTCTCCTCCTGTCCTCCTGTGACTTTGTCATGTGTCACAGAGAAGGGCCAGCTACATGATGTGTCAGTGTTCTGTGGGAACACTGAGTAGTTTTGTCTGTCTTCGCAGATTTCAGCAGTACCTGCTACCCTGGTCAGTTTCAGTGTCCAGACCACCGTTGTATTGACCCAGACTATGTGTGTGACGGTGATCGTGACTGTGTGGATGGCGCGGATGAGCAGGGCTGCAGTGAGTATCATGTACACTGTGCAGTCTCCAAACCAGCCTCCTGAAGCATGAAGTGCACTCTCTGTTAATATTAGTGGCCTGCTGCCATTAGTATAATCTCATATGTTCAGTATTTTGCTTTCATTTGCTATGATGGAGCTCAGGTTACATTTATTCAGCAGAGCTTTAGAAAGTTGGACCGCTTGTGAATAAAAACATTCCTCCTGTTCTAGGTTACAATTGCACGGCCTACGAGTTCAAGTGTGCCAACGGGCACCAGTGCATTAACTCCCTCTATCGCTGCGATGGAGTTTTCGACTGCAATGATCGATCTGATGAGGCCGGCTGTCGTGAGTATTGCTGCTCCTCTAAGTATGCAGAGGAAATGGTGAAGTAAATGCCATAAGATTTATATAAGGTTTATGTATATATATGTGTTAACATCAAATTTCTATACAGTATTATAAATGAGGATCAGTTCTCTGAAAACCGACAAGTTTTCTGATTAGTTGTTTTTACAAAGATTTTTTATATTAATTAATTTGTTCTCAAACCACTTTCCCTAAACATGGTCATGTGAACACTGGGAGCCTATCCCAGGCAGCATAGAGTACAGGAAAACAGTTTTTTTTCTTGGGCTTATTACCCATATCTTAGTTGGTCTTTTCGTGCTCTTAAATTCTTATAAACTTTGACCTTTGAACTTCAGCCACTAGGCTACCAGGGATGTGTCATCACGAGAGTGAATTCCAGTGCCAGTCAGACGGCAGCTGCCTTCCTGTTAGCTGGGAATGCGATGGGCACCCAGACTGTGACGACGGCTCCGATGAGCATCACGCCTGCCCGCCGCGCACCTGTCCGTCCTCGCATTTCCACTGTGACAACGGCAACTGCGTGCTGCTCCACTGGGTATGCGATGGTGACAATGACTGCCGGGACATGAGTGACGAGCGAGACTGCCCAACACCTCCCTTCCGGTGTCCCAGCTGGCAGTGGCAGTGCCCGGGGCACAGCGTGTGTGTCAATCTGAGCAAGGTGTGCGATAACGTGCCAGACTGCCCCAATGGAGCAGACGAGTCACCCCTGTGCAGTAAGTCTCACCTGTGACATTGTCCAATGACCTGTGTGTGTGTGTCGTAATATTCCTTGTGAGAATCATCTGTTACATATTAAAGATGGTGTAACCAGGCTGATTGTTAAGGATGGAATATAGACTCAATAGAAAATGGATGGTCATGTCTTTTTTTTAGTGACTGATTAATGAAAGGATAAATATTAAATATTAATTCTTGTGGATTATAAAATGTAATTAAAGTAGCTATTAATAAAATATTTCCCTGATGCTGGTGTTTAAATGTCAGTAAAGACTTGATCCAGTTTTGTGTTATACCGATAGAAGTATTGGAGGCTTTTGATGTCAGTCTTTCCTGATTTTTCTGAGATCTTTTGTTCAAATCATGCACGTGGCAATCCAGTCTGTTAAAGTGATTTGTGATTTTTCCTCCCCCTGCCCTTGGCACCACTTTCAGACGAGCCCTTGCCAGGTAGGCCAATGCCCTTGCTGCCCAGCCCTGCAGTCCCCTGCATGTAGTGCCCGTTGTTCCAAACCCGCAGTCACTACTAACCTTGGGAATGTGTAGTGATGCATGATTGAGGCTGAAGATTCCTGTAGCGCTGTGGATGTAGAAGTAGCAGCTGTGCAGCCTGTGGTTCTGTTTTTTTGTTCTGGGTACCGGGGATCTCCAATGTAGACCAGTAAGCCGGCCAGGTGCATGACTTTAAGTAGCGCAGGCGTGGGATTTTGTGGTTCCACCGTTTCCCTGAGTTGTCACTTTACTGTTTATAGCGGTCTCCTTACGTTGACACCTGTCTGTTGTGCGGTTTTCCCAGACCAGGAGAGCTGCTCAGACAACAATGCCGGCTGCACCCATGGCTGCATCCAGGGTCCCTTTGGAGCCCAGTGCACCTGCCCTGTGGGCTTCCAGCTGACTAATGACTCGAAGACGTGCCAGGACATTGATGAGTGCACCCCCCCGGGACACTGCAGCCAGCACTGCTTCAACGAGCGCGGTTCATTCCGCTGCCACTGCGCGGACGGCTACGTGCTAGAGGCGGACCTGCGCACCTGCAAAGCATCAGGTGTGTTGGCGTGGCAGGTATACCTGTGTGGCAGGCTGCTGTCTCTTAGGCTTGTGGGCCTGAGTGCTAGAGCAGATCTAATCATTCTGCCTAGGAAGCTGAGAAACTAAATGAAATAGTAAAAATAACAATTACAGTTAAATGTGCATGCATTCTCGTTAATGATGGCTTGTATGAGACATCTCGGCAGTGTGTCTGCAAAGCAAATTTTTTTGTTCGCATTCAGTGCTAATTAAGTGCCATAGGTGTTAGTTATTATGGCCATTTAGTGTGTTTGGATGCTGCTTGTTTAAGGGCTACATACCGCAAACAGCAGCATGTAGGTTGGTGTCCCTGTGGTAGGACACGTAGGTTTGTGTTCCTATGCTAGGGCACATAAGTTGGTGTCCCTGTGTTAAGGCACATAGGTTAGTATCCCTGTGTTAGGGCCAGTAGGTCTTTGTCCCTGTGTTAAGGTGTGTAGGTTGGTGTCCCTGTATTAAGGCATATAGATTGATGTCCCCGAATTAAAGCATGCAGGTTGGTGTTCCTGTGTTAAGGTGTGTACATTGGTGTAACTGTAGAAAGGCATGTAGCTTGGTGTCTTTGTGTTAAGGCGAGTAGCTTGGAGTCCTTGTGTTAAGGCAAGTAGCTTGGTGTCCTTGTGTTAAGGCAAGTAGCTTGGTGTCCCTGTGTTAAGGCATGTAGGTTGGTATCCATGTTAAGGTATGAAGTGTAGTGTCTCTCTGTTAGGGCAAGTAGTTTGCTGATTCTCAATTAGGGCTCCCTACTTAAGCTCCATTTCAGTTATCAAACTTCTTGCAGCCTGCAAGTATTTATTGAAATGTAGGAAAAATTACTTTTCACCATATACTATATGTGTGATTTGCAATGTGTATACATGGGATGATCACACTGAAGAGTATGATATTGTTTACTGTGTTTTATAATTAATGTTTTATTTTTGGGCTTCTGGTACGATCTAAGACTGAGTATTGTCAGGAGTGAGATTAATATGGTCTGGCAGAACATGGCATTAATGTGTTCTGCTGGACAGTATGACAGTGCTGTGCTCCACAGAGCCCCAGTAGGCCCAGTGAGACACACTACCTGTGACCAGGCTGTTCATTCCTCACTCTCATTTGATTACCTCCAGATAAGTCAAAATAACATATGTGTCACTCAGAGACCTGCACCAGCTGTAATCAGAACACAGCCCTCAACAAAGGGTTGTTTATGAGTGCAGTGGGCCATGATGCAGAAAGATTACCTGCTGACATGATTCTGAGCAGCGCTGTATTAATATCGGGGTGCTGATTCTTGGGAAAGCTCTGGTCTTAGCTGCATGCCTTTAGGCAACCTGGTGCCTCAATGGGTGGGTGGGTGTCAGGCTAGGACGCGGAAGTCTCCCGGTTTGAATCCCAGCCTAGCCACGAGGTGTGTCCTTGAGCAAGACTCTGTGCTACCTCCTTGGGCGCTGAAAATGCCTGCCCACTGCTTCCCCCATTGGGATGGATTAAATGCAGAGAATAAATTCCTTTTACGCATCCCACATACTTGGCCAGGGCACCTGTTTCCCTTTGTTTGTCTGGTGAGGCTTAGCCTATGTGCAGAGGACTATAGTGGCTCATGATTATGCGTCAACACTGACATATTGGACTATGCGCATGTGATTGGATGATTAATTTGGTTAGGTCCACGCGAGGCCCTCTTATTGGTGGCGAGCCGCAGTCAGATCATGTCTGATGACATCACCGCGCAGCCTAACATGGTCCGCTCGCTGGTGCGTGACGGGCGCAACATCGTGGCTCTCGACTTCGACTGGGCCACAGACCGCGTGTTCTGGTCCGACACAACGCAGGACCGTATCTGGAGCGCTAACAAAAATGGCACAGACAGGACTGTGGTAAGTGGCTTTGATTTCGTTTGCCGGGACGTACAATTTAACCCACAGAAACGCACGCTTATGCCAAGGCGCTATTTAACACAGAGTGATGCTGCAATTGGCAGATATTTGACAGCGGCGTGACAGTGACAGAGAGCCTAGCTGTGGATTGGGTGGGACGGAACCTCTACTGGACTGACTATGTCTTGGAGACGATCGAGGTGGCTTGGCTAGACGGCAGTCACAGGACCGTCCTAATCAGTGACAACGTCACCAATCCTAGAGGGCTGGTTTTGGACCCCCGGGATGAGTAAGGCGTGCCTATTCAGCTGTCTTTCTGTATTTACTCTATACTTTAACATACTGCAATCTTGTGTTATTTAACCGATCAATTGGTGACCGTTACTGATAATTCATCATAGAACTGTAACGAGAAGAACACAGGCCAAAGCTCTTGCCAGTTCTGTATGGTCCCAAGTACAGGTGTATAAATATCAGCCTAGTGACATAGCAGCCTGGTGGCTCAGTGGGTGGTGTTAGGCTGGGATGTGGAAGTCTCCCGGCTTGAATCTCAGCCCAGTCCCCAAGTGTGCCCTTGAGCAAGACACTCTGTGCTGGCTGTTCTGACACTGAATGACAGCTGCTGCCTGCTCCAGAGGAATGGGCTAAATGCAGACAACAAATTCCTCATAAGCAACGCTCATAGTTATAGAACCTGATTCCCTTCCCTTTGGTTTTAATGACAAAAATAAATAACTACCAGAAATGCAGCATCCTTAATTACAAAGAAGAGGCCCTTTTGACATGATGACAAATTAAATTAGATTAGTTTCTTGAGAGCGCAAGAGTAGGTCCCCCCTGGCCAAAACCATCAAGGCTCAGCTTAAAGCAAGACGCGGCACACTTCACATTTCCAGTCCTTAAGCGCAAGACTGCCTGCTGCAAGTCCACCATCGGCTTCAGTTCAGCTTCATTTCACCTCATCCACAGCTTCCAGCGTCATGCTCTCCACGTGGTTTCTGTTTTGTTTCTGCCCGCCAGTGCTCATGTGATGTTCTGGACGGACTGGGGCAGGAACCCACGCATTGAGCGCGCCAGCATGGATGGCAAAATGAGGGAAGTCATCATTAGCAATAAGCTCTACTGGCCCAACGGCCTCACCATCGACTACCCCAACAAGCTGCTCTACTTCGCCGATGCCTTCCTGGACTTCATCGATTACTGCGACTATAATGGCAACAACAGGAAGCAGGTTCTGGCCAGCGATCTGGTGAGAATGTTTAACATGGTTTGATTCGTGTAATTTTTATATGCCAGATAAAATACTATTTCGTTAGAACCCAATTAGTTTGGCTTTGTATAAATATGACTGTATAAAGTAACTAGGTACAAAATTTACAGTGTAAAAATTAACACTTAAAGTAACACTCTGCAGTGTTATAGGATTCCTGGTGGTTTTGTTAAAACAATATTTTGAATTTTAACACTACACCGAATACTTTTTTCTCTTGGCAGAGTGTAACCATATATGCTCCAAAATGGTGTTGTTAAGAATTTAAGTGTTGTATTTATACTGCTATTTTACTGTGTAGTGCTGCTGAAGCAAAACAGGTACTTTACCATGGGCTGCACAGGTGCCCTGCTCTTGTTTAAAGAAACCTCTTTTTTGATAGTGTGCCCAGTTCTTTCATCATGAAGCACCCTGTCATTTATGCAGTGCCTGTTGGATAAATGTACGTAAGTATTTTAAGTATTTTAGTGCATTCAGTGAATTTTTTGTCTTTTAATAAAAAGGTACTGCAACATCCCCATGCAATTACCATCTTTGAAGATTTTGTGTATTGGACCGACCGGTACATCAATCGCGTTATCCGGGCCAACAAATGGCATGGGGAGAACCAGACGGTGTTGCTCTACAATGTTCCTCAGCCCATGGGTCTGGTGGTGCTACACCCGTCTCGGCAGCCAGCAGGTAATGGCCAGCTCACGCCACGTCCTCCAGATTATTCCATCACTGAATCTGGTTCGTCTGGTTCATTAAGCTTTGACTTTTAGTTCCACATTTTAAACGAACACGGCCAGACCTCACTTGTTTGTTTTTTCCACACAATAAATAATAAGAACTTAAGTTTTTAAATGTTCATTTGCAGCAATGTGCATCGCTTTTTTAAGTCTTTCTTTAAAAATAACGTTTTATGCATCTTAGAAGTTCTGTTTATGGTCATATATAGTTTATCATTCCAGAGTTCTGAAAGTGTTGTTGAGTTTTTGTATAACAGAAATTATGTTAGCGTGATTCATTGATGGTCTCTCATGACCCTGCAGGTGTTAATCACTGCACCAACGCGCCATGCACACACCTTTGCTTGCTGTCCGCCCTGGGCCCCAGGTTCTACTCCTGTGCCTGCCCTTCTGGCTGGAACCTAGGCGCGGATCAGTTCACCTGTGTGAGAGGTAATCAAAGCACCTATGTTGTCTTGTGGGAGTTGACACCTTTCTAGGTTTGGATATAAACACTTTAGGTCTTGTTTTAACCCAACAATGTTAAGAGCACATAAATACGCACAAGAAGGCTGCTTTAAATATTCCCACATGGTCAGTGAGCTGCGAAGAGCAGATTCTGTGAAGTGCACCTCAGGGGTAGATGGAACGTGTCAACAGGATCCCATTTTGGATTTTCTTTTAACTTCCTTTTTCCAAAGGTAAATATCAAGAATCATAGAGTCTTCTCCTCCCCCCTCAGCCCTGTTTCTACTGTTTCATTAAGAATAAACAAAAGAAGCATTAATCCACAGTCCGGTGAGACCTCTTTAGGTCAACAGCTCAACCCATCTCATGTTGCAGCTTTGGGGAACAATGTAAAATGTATTTTCCGCTGAAAGATGAATGATTACCTGGGAATGAAACCCCCCCATCCTTCACCTCCCCCCCCGCTTTGCCTGGAGGCCCCTGCAGATTCTAATCTTTGATGACAAAGAAAATCAGATTTTAAAATGAACTTTCAGCAGAGACGTTCAGATTCTTTCCTGGAGACCAAGACTGTCTGGGCCTGTCTTAAAGCCGCTTTTTAAAATGTGGACAAATATCTCATGGAAAGCAGCAAGAAAGCAGACAGGCGTGATTTTAAAAACATAAATTAGAAAAAGACAAACCCTGTCATACCCTGTCATATTCTCTGTAATAGGTATGCATTCTGTGTTTAGTGTGTTCTTTTTGTTGCTTGTAAGGTTAGTGCCGAAGGGCCTGTGTTGTAGAGGCCTCATGTTCCCTCATGTTAATCAGCTTTTTAATGTTTTCTTAGTTACAGATGCTTTCTTAGTGGTGGCACGAGACAGCATGATCTACGGCATTTCCCTGAACGAGGCTGACAAGAACAACGATGCTATGGTCCCCATTGCCGGGCTGCGCAATGTTTACGATGTGGACTTTGACGACTCAGAGCAGATGATCTACTGGGTAGAGTACCCGGTAGGTGCCCGTCCAGTCCAAGGGCCAGAGGGCAGCACATGAGCTTAAGTGTGCTCCAGTTCCCCACGGACCCAGTGACTCCTGTCCCTTGCCTTGTCCCAGGGGGAGATCCATCGGGTGAAGGCAGACGGGACCAACAGGACAGAGTTTGCCCCTGCTGCCATCCAGGGCTCGCCTTTGGGTCTGGCTTTGGACTGGATCTCACAAAATCTGTATTATACCAACCCAGCCACACAGTCCATAGAGGTGAGAAAGTCCACTTGTCTTCATGACTTGTATTACATCAGGGTTGATTGTGAACAGAGCTCTGTTAATCCTAAATGGAATTTTTTTAAACTGTGTGTGGCACATTTCTCCTATGGTCTGTGACATCAATGTGCATCACTGCTTCTGGTTTGGATTTGTTAAGGTGATGAAGCTAAAGGGAGAGGTGCAATACAGGAAGACTCTGATCACCAATAATGGTACACCTACCGGCGCCGGGACCCCCAATGGCATTGCCGTGGACCCAGCACGTGGGTAAGGCCCAGTGAACATACCCTGGCGCTACCATTGTCTCTGTGCTGTCAGTACACGGTGTGGCCCAGGTTAAGCACTGTACTCCATTTGCAGTATTTATGTGAAACCAAGACTGCTGGCTAAATTCCAAAGGCGTCTGTAAAGCGTGTGGGCTGGCACCCGGTGCTCTGTCATGTTCCCGTCTGTGTTACAGGAGGATGTACTGGACCGACCAGGGAACTGAAAGTGGCGTCCCAGCCAAGGTTGCAGCCGCAGACATGGATGGCTCCAACGCCGTTATCCTCTTCACCAACAACATGGACCACATCGAGTTTATAACCATCGATGTGCGGGAAAACAAGCTGTACTGGTCGGTCACAGGAACCGGGACGGTGGGCCTTCCTTTCTCACTGGGCTCTCTTTGCACTTGGCGTGTTGTTTGGTGTCAAGAGGCTAGAGTCAGTTTTGCTAACCATAGCCAAACATTCTCAGATCGAGCGAGGCGACCCAGACGGCACCAACCGCATCACCATCGTGAACGGGCTGTCCCACCCGTGGGGGGTGGCAGTGCACGACACCTTTGTGTACTTCACCGACAGAGACTACGAGGTGATCGAGCGTGTGGACAAGACCACGGGAGGCAACAGGATGGTACTCCGGGACAATGTGTCTGGACTCAGAGTGCTGAGAGTGCACTACAGAGAGAGTATGTACCCGGGTCAGCACACCATGCCACTTCTGTTTGTCATTCATTTTATTCCCCTTCAGCTTTGATGTTTGTCTTAATGATGATGATTTGCATTTAGAGACACACACACATACAACGTGCTATGTATACACATTCATACAGTGCATCTATGTACAAATAAATCTTTTGATGGCACAAGCAGCTTACAAATGACTAAAGTAATGGTTTTTTGTTCGCCATTCGGTAATCATCGTGGAGATAACAGCAAGTAATGTTCTGGAGACATTCCTTTGTGCTATGAATGGAGAGCAGGAGAATTACATCTCCGTTGAGAAGTGAACAAGGCGTACAATTCATCTTGGAGCTCCAGTGACCTGGGGCAGATGTTATGACAGATAGTGAGGAGCACAAGGGCTTGGGACCGCTGGGGAGTTCATCAGAGCTGTCACTGAAGAACACCCTTTAATGTTGTATCTAAAGACACACTGGGGCTGTTTTGGTCTCTGGGGAAAACAGTCATGACTATTTAGCAGTGATTAAGACTTTGGACCTGTGCTATAGATCCTTAGGGTTCATGGGTTATTAAATTGGTACTTATGTGGGAAGAGTTGGCAACAGTTTGGGGATTTAGGACTGAAAATGGTGAAAGGTTTGATTAATCATATCAGTTGAGTGAAGTTTTGTGTTTAACTGTTGCCCTCAGTAACTAAGTTGTGTGTTTAACTGTTCCTCTCAGTAACTAAGCTCAGTAACTGAGTTCCATGTTAACTGTCCCCCTCAGTAGCTGAGCTCCATGTTTAATTGTCTTCCTCAGCCTCCACAGGCACCTCAAATGGTTGCAGTGACAACATAGGGACTTGCCAGCACCTGTGCCTGCCACGCCCACTGCACCAGTTTTCCTGTGCCTGTGCTACTGGCTTCAAGCTAAACCCTGACAACAGGACCTGCTCACCCTATCAGTCCTATGTGGTCATCTCCATGCTCTCTGCGCTCAAGGGCTTCAGCCTAGAAGGGGCTGACCACTCAGAGGCCATGGTACCTGTTGCAGGAAGAGGTGAGTCCATGAATCTTGTTGTGGTACCCCAGTGCCTGCCATCTGCTACCTTTTTCTGGCTCACAGGTCTTTTCTTTGCCCCCATTCCCCTTTTTTAGGTCGCAACGCTCTGCACGTAGATGTCCACATGCCCTCAGGATTCCTGTATTGGTGTGACTTCAGCAGCACAGTCACATCTCAGAATGCAATTCGCAGGATCAAGCCAGACGGTTCTGGGTTCCGCAGTGTGGTCACGTCTGGTATAGGCCGCAATGGCATCCGGGGCATTGCAATTGACTGGGCTGCAGGTAAGGAAGCTGCCGGTTCTGGCTGTGACTAACTTTTGCTTTAACTGTGCCAAGGGTACTGGAGGTTTAAGTGAATAGGCATTACTGGATGATTTTACTGCTAAGTTAGGTGTATATTGTTTAGTTAACTTGACAAACAATATTTTAGTTATTTTGATTAATGTTGTGTTAAAAGTTGCATGTTTTGGTGTTCAAGTATTAAGATAACTGCTTTTCCTTGTTTCAATAAGCAAAGGAAATGACATACACTATATTGCCAAAAATATTGGGACACCCCTCCTCACTAATAAATATTCCATGGTCAACTGTTAGTGGTATTATAACAAAGTAGAAGCAACTGGAAACAACAGCAACTCAGCCATGAAATAGTAGGCCATATGAAAGGAAAGAGTGGGGTCAGCGCATGCTGAAGTGCAGAGTGTGCAGAAGTTGCCAACTGTTTGCAGAATCAATAGCTACAGACCTCCAAATTTTGTGTGGCCTTCAGATTAGCACAACAACAGTGCATAGAGAGTTTCATGGAATGGGTTTCCATGGCCGATCAGCTGCATCCAAGCCTTACATCACCAAGTGCAATGCAAAGCATCGGATGCAGTGGTGTAAAGCACACCGCCACTGGACTCTAGAGCGGTGGAGACGTGTTCTCTGGAGTGACGAATCACGCTTCTTTGTCTTGCAATCTGATGGATATGTCTGGGTTTGGCGGTTGCCAGGAGAATGGTATTTGCCTGACTGCATTGTGCCAAGTGTAAAGTTTGGTGGAGGGGGGATTATGGTGTGGGGTTGTTTTTCAGGGGTTGGGCTTGGCCCCTTAGTTCCAGTGAAGGGAACTCTTAAGGTTTCAGCATACCATGACATTTTGGACAATTTAATGCTCCCAATTTTGTGGGAACAGTTTGGGGGTGGCCCCTTCCTGTTCCAACATGACTGCGCACCAGTGCACAAACCAAGGTTCATAAAGACATGGATGAGTGAGTTTAGGGTGGAGGAACTTGACTGGCTTGCACAGTCAAGACCTCAAGAGAGTCCTGATCTCAACCCGACAGAACACCCTTGGGATGAATTACAGCAGAGACTGTGAGCCAGGCCTTCTCATCCAGCATCAGTGCCTGACCTCACAAATGCACTTCTTGAATGCTCAAACATTCCCACAGACACACTCCTAAACTTTGTGGACAGCCTTCTCAGATGAGTTGAAGCTGTTATAGCTGCAAAGGGTGGGCCAACTCAATATTGAACCCTACGGGCTAAGACTGGGATACCATTAAAGTTCACGAGTGTGTAAAGGCAGGTGTCCCAATACTTTTGGTGATATGGTGTATCAACCAATAACAGGATTAACCAACTCGATATTTTTGCTGTGATGAGGTTAAGTACTTTTCTTAAAACAGCACGCATGAGATGACCTTACCTGACAAATTAACCTGTTGCCACTACAGGTGCTATTCTACTTACTGCAATTTTGATATTTTCAACAGAAAGTGTAGGTTGGGTAACAGGCGTGTATTGTACAATGGTTGAAGTGTAGCACACAAATTATTTTTTACAGATTACCACAATCATTGATATTTTGTTTTAGTGACCTCATGTGTATCAGAAGATGCAGACAGGTACATATTCTGTGGGGAATTTGACCATTTGGTGATATTTAGAAGAGAAGACTGATTTCACTGAAGAAGGCAACAGTATATCTATTTGCTTCTTTATGAAGTATAATGTTGAATAATTTCTGATATTTAAGATTTTAATATTGCTGAAGGTACACAGACTTGAATAGGCAGTCATTTAGTTATGAATGTTTCTCACTACCACAGAAACTCTGGAGTTTGTCTCCTTGCTCAACAACACCTTAATTGGTGTCAAATACTTTGTTAGAGTCCTTTTTAGACATTAACAAATGAGCGGCAGAGAAACGTTTCAGAAATAGTGTAATAATCTCTGAAATGCATTTCGTCAGATAATGTTAAGATTACATCCTTGTATTTCACAGGAAACCTCTATTTTACAAATGCCTTTTTGACGGAAACCTACATAGAGGTTCTGCGTCTGAACACCACCTTCCGACGGGTACTCTTGAAAACCACTGTGGACATGCCCCGTCACATTGTGGTGGACCCCAAGAGCAGGTACCTCTTCTGGGCAGACTACGGACAGAACCCCAAGATCGAACGGGCCTTCTTGGACGGGACAAACAGGACTGTCCTGGTCTCCTCTGGGATCATAACCCCCAGAGGCCTTGCATTGGACTACCAGAATGGATATGTCTACTGGGTGGATGACTCCTTGGACATGATTGCCAGGGTCCGACCAGAAGGTGGTGAAACAGAGATTGTGCGGTATGGAAGCCGCTACCCCACACCTTATGGGATTACCGTGTTTGAGAATACTATCATCTGGGTGGACAGAAACCTTAAGAAGGTCTTCCAGGCTAGCAAATACCCAGGCAATGAGGACACACCAGCCGTCATCAGGGACAATATCAACATGCTAAGGGACGTGACCATATACGACCAGCGCACGCAGCCCAGTACAGCCCAGGAGCTCAACAACAACCCCTGCCTGGTGGCCAACGGTGGCTGCGCTCACCTCTGCTTCGCCCTACCCAACACTCCGACCAGGAAGTGCGGCTGCGCCTTCGGGAACTTGGCCCGTGATGATGCCACCTGCGTGGTGTCCCGGGACGACTATCTCATCTACACAACAGAGAGCACGGTGCGCAGCCTGCGCCTCGACCCCGAGGACCACTCACTGCCCTTCCCAGTCGTCAATGTGCTCCGCACCTCAGTGGCGCTGGACTTCGACCGTTCCGATAACCGGATCTATTTCACACAAAGCTCTGGGGCAGGAAGCAGCAAGATCAGCTATATCAGCCTCTCCGCCCCCACCAGCTCCCTCACTGTGGTGGCCTCTAGTACGTCTTCCATCACATCTTACTATTTCCCAGTCATGGCTCTGAGGAAGCAAACAACTTCTTTTAATCTTTTTGATTGTTTTTTTTACTAACATTCTTTCAGTTTCTCTTAATACACTGTAATTTACCCACAGGCAGAATGAGGTGTATTGTATTTATACTGGCAACTTACTTTTATGTGCCAAACTTGTAGGTGTGGCAACTAAAACTTTTTAAAGAACATTACAATTCCATCTTTTGTGTTAAGGCAATACCTTTGTTTTTTTGACTGGCATGATGATCAAAGGTGAGTAGGAATGCACAGTGCCTTTCTTGTGTCTGTTAAAGATCTGGGAGCTCCAGATGGCTTAGCCTATGATTGGATCCACAAGAGGATTTACTACAGCGATTACATCAACCAGACCATCAGCTCCATGGCCATCGATGGCTCTCAGCGCACTGTCATTGCTCGGGTTCCTCGACCACGGGCAATAATGTTGGACCCTTGTAGGGGGTAAGTCTGGTTTACAAAACAGCTGTGCTAACATAGCCACTCATATTGACTCCACACATGACTGTGGTTTGAAACAATTGCTAGTGTTTTAAGGAAAAACTTGGTGGGTACATACTAAAGATAAAAGCGGTTTAGATGCTGTAATCTTGGTGGCCACCTGTTTTCAGTAGAACTTTTCTCATCCCTGTTTGGTGTTACGCAGGTATATGTACTGGACGGACTGGGGTGCCAATGCAAAGATTGAACGGGCCACTTTGGGCGGGAACTTTCGGATGGACATTGTGAACACTAGCCTGGTGTGGCCCAATGGGCTGACGTTGGACTATGATGAGGAGAGACTGTACTGGGCAGATGCCAGCCTGTAAGGTTCACTGTTTTAGTGTTTTAGTGTAATCTCAAGCACTGCGAGGACTCAGTGTAGCCGGTACTGTGGTTGCTCCGCGATCATGGCGGTCTTTGCCTCTCCTCAGGCAGAAGATCGAGAGGTCATCACTGGACGGTGCAAACCGGGAGGTGATAGTCGGAACGGCCATCTACCCCTTTGCCATGACTGTTTATGGGCAGCACATTTTCTGGACGGACTGGAACACTCGCAGCATCTACCGAGCGAACAAGTACGACGGCTCAGACCAGCGGGTCATGGTGCAGAACCTGCCATCGCGGCCCATGGACGTCCATGTGCTGTCTGCCTCCAAGCAGGAGCAGTGTGCCAGCCCCTGCCAACAGTTTAATGGAGGATGTAGCCACATCTGCACCCCAGGTGCCCCTACCACACATCTCATATCGCACTCCCACGTGGTCATGTGACTTTTCATTTAACAGTAAGCTTGTTAGGAAATAGTGGCTCAGTATGGAGTATGTCTGTTTTATACCTTTCCATGTTTGTGTACAATTGCAAAAGGCACTACAGGGGAGCTATCCTAAGTGTATTGCTGTGTGTGTGTGCGTGCATTCGTGAGGTCAAGTACAATGGATCACTGTTTTTCAGGGCTGTCTATTGCCTAAACGTTCTTATTTCTGGCTGGGTCTACTTTACCATGATTGGATAATCAGAGGTGACATACTAATGTGTCTTTTTACATACAGTTGGTGATTCATTGTGTTCAGGCTGGTTTTGAGTGTGGCTTGTTGCTGTGGAGTTTTTTGCTTGTTTGTCAAGGTCCAATGACTTTATTTGGTCCTCTGGCTCCCTCCCATGGACTGTTCTGACCTTCGTAAATGATTCTTGTAGTTGGATTTAGAATTTGATTGCTTGAAAAACAGCCAATAGCCAGTGTTTAAGACACTTCTATAAAGAATGGCATTTAAGGCACTTTTGCAAATTGTCAGTTTTTTTTATATTTGACACAAATCTCTCCCACAGGTCCTCAGGGGGCAGAGTGCGGCTGCCCGTCAGAAGGCGGCTGGTACCTCGCTGACAACAAGTACTGTATCCCTGACAACGGCACACGCTGCCAGCCGGGCCAGTTCACGTGCATGAACGGGCGGTGCATTCGCTCGCAGTGGAAATGCGACAATGACGATGATTGCGGTGACGGCAGCGACGAGCTGGAGAGAGTCTGTGGTAGGGCGATTGATTAGCCTGTGAGCTGCTCTGTCACCTGTTGCATAGTGCTGCTGAGCTTAGTGCCTCTGTGACGTCGCGCGTTGCTGTCTGTGCTAAGTGGCATTTACTCTGTCCGTCTGTGTCTCACAGTCTACATCAGTGGTTCTCAAGCACTGCTCTGTCAGAGGTATCCCAGATCATCATCTTTCTGAAAGTTTACACTATTGAGGCCAGTGACAGAAACATTTCAATATTTATCGTCTGCAAAATGTCAGTTTGTTGAAAACAAAATTACTTAAAAAAGCACAAATTTATACATCGGTTTTTATGGTACATTAAAAGGTGATTTTCTTAACAGGGTAAGAGGTAGACATTAGCATGGATGGTCCATTGCATCCAAGGCTAGGTTAAAGTCATTAGCTTGCTGTAGTATTTGGAGAACCACTGGTCTATGCCACTGTGGTTAGTCAGTCAGTGTCCTTGCGAGGTGCAGTGCTCAACAGGACAGCTGCAGTGGTGCAGTAAGGACCATGTTAATGTCCCTTTGTGAAGCCCTGGCTAGCTTGTCTCACCTACTGGTAGCGCAGTGGAGGAAAGCTTGTATCCCTGTGAGAGTATCACTCTGTCTCTTCTCTAACCTTCTATAGAGGTCAGTTTGTTACCATACCTGAATGTCTGTGATACCTGTGAGTCAGAAAGTTAATTTCTGTTTCTGTCTTTGTGATACCTACACACTGACTGTTGTATCTGGCCTTCTGTAGTCAAATGTAGTACATTGGCAGGGGTTTTGTGTGTCCCTCAGAGACTGGGTCCTGTGTCCTCTGAATTAGCAACCAGAAAGTCAATATGTCAAAATGTCTGTGCAACAGAGGTACAAAGGTGAGTGTGGGTTTTATGATACAGCGGTCAGTAGGTTAGCGTGTCCACTTATCACAGAATAACCAGTGCCTGTGTCTGCCCGTCTGCGGTGCAACGTACGACGAACCTGTGCATTCTGTCTATCTGTGATTTAGCGCTTAGCACATTTAGCCCCCAGAGTGACTTTTCAATATAGACCGTCGTTCTTGTTCTTCCTCATGCTACACTTGTGTTAACAGAGAAGCTGCTAACACATCACCGCTAACACCAGCTTTGTGATTTTTTTTTTTTTTTTGTTTTCTACACTCAATTCCAGGATCCAAGAGTGATTTGACTCCTTTTGGTGTGTATTTTTGCATTCTTCTAAACTAACACCTCATAATGAAAATAACATTTTTTTTTTCCTCATCATTTCACATTAACCAAATACTAACACGTGAAAATATGTACTTGTTTCTTGCATGCAGTCCCACAAATGGCCGTGTTTATAGCCTTGTCAGGTAACCCCTCGCCTTTCTAGCAGGCTGTCTATGCGAGCTGTATTGTGGGCGTGGCCTCGAGTGCGTGCTGTTTCGTCCCTAGCGGTAGTTGAAACCGCCACTGATGCACACCTGGTTTTGAACCCTAGCTTTCCACACGTGTGAGCCCACCGTGTTTACATGCGGGAACGGGCGCTGCGTGCCCTACCACTACCGCTGCGATCACTACGACGACTGCGGCGACAACAGCGACGAGGCGGGCTGCCTGTTCCGGCCCTGCGATCCCAGCGCCGAGTTCGCCTGCAACAATGGGCGCTGCATCGCCCGCGAGTACGTCTGCAACGGCATCAACAACTGCTACGACAATGGCACTACTGATGAGAAGGGCTGTGGTAAGCTCCCTCTCTGCATCATTTCCTCCCTCCACGTGGTCTGAAGCTGTCCTCTGCTCATTTCCAGTCTATACAGGCTATATGTTAAAGAAAGAGGAGATGCTTAATGCACTGAGAGGATTAGAGTAAAATACTACAAAGATTTCCATTATAAACATCTGGGTGCAACATTTACATTACATTTACCTTTATTCATTTGGTGCAGGGGTGTCAAAGCACGGTCCTAGAGGGCCACAGTGGGAGCAGATTTTTCTTCCCATCAGTTCATTCATTTTAATTTGACCATTACCTAAATTGTCAATTACTGGTACATCCTTGCATCTCTTCTTTCTTCCTAATCTTTTCCATCTTTCTGTACTCAGTTGTCTTAATTAATTGAGAGAAAGAAAGAGTTATAAAGAAGAAAGCTTAAATGAGACTCTTGTGCTTTAAGAGCTGTAAAATAATAATTTTTATATATATATATATATATATATAGCAAAGTTTAAGTTGCTTAATATAGTTTTTGTCACATTCAACTAATAGGTGCTTGTATAGCAACATTTATGGACTGTTTTCAGTACTATATTTGTTTTCCTTATTTCCTTATATTTTATGCTTTTTGAGGGGAGAGGGCTTAAAGGTATTCAAAGACTTTAAAAATATGTAAATTTTGAATGCATTTCTTTCCAAAGTGAAAACGTTAATAAAGTTCCCATGTAAGATAGACATGTTTTTTCCATTAATGCACGACAGTATACATGTGGATGAATTTGTTGGTACCCTTCCAGTAAGGAATGAAAAACCCACAATGCTTACTGAAATAACTTGAAACTGACAGTAATTAAGTAATAATAAATAATAATCTAATGAACATCAGCTAATGAAAATCAGACATTGCTTTTAAATTGTGATACAACAGAATTATTAAAAAAAAAAAAAAAAACTAACTAATGAAACTGGCCTGGACATATTAGTTAGTACCCCTAGAAAAGATTGAAAATAATTTGTCCATAGTGACATGTTAAACTAAAGTGTGTCCTGTAACTGGCATCAGAGGTGTCTTCAGTCTTGCCATCAGTCAGTCAGCCTATTTAAATGGTGAAAATTGATCATTCTGCTGTTTGGTGTCATGGTGTGAACCACACTGAACATGGACCAGAGAAAGCAAAGAGAAGAGCTGTCTGAGGAGATAAGAAAGAAAAATATCAACAAGCATGTTTAAGGTAAAGGGTATCAGACCATCGCCAGGCAGCTTAATATTCCTGTGACTACAGTTGCAAATATTATTAAGAAGTTTAGGGTCCATGCAACTGTAGCCAGCCTCACTGGACACGGCTGCAAGAGTAGAATTGACTTGAATTTGGACAGAAGAACAATACATATGGTAACCAAGGACACCTTCCAGAGAGAATCAGGGTGAACTTCAGGGTCAAGGTACACAACTGCCTGTTGCCAGGTGCAGAACTCTCACTACAGGGAGCTACAGAAATCACTTGATTCCAGTGATTGCCTCAAAAGGTTGTGCAACAAAATATTAAATTAAGGGTACTATCATTTTTGTCCAGGTCAGTTTCATTAGTTTGGATTTTTAAAAATAATTATGTTGGATCACAATTCAAAAGCAATGTCTGATTTTCATTAGTCCATGTCCATTAAATTTATTACTGTTATCAGTTTCAAGTTATTTCACTGACTATTGTGTGTTTTTTCTTTCTTTACTGGAAGAATCCCAGTAAATTCATCTGCATGTGTACCTGAGCATGGCAGACATGTGGGTGGGGTAGGAGACACAAACACAGTAGGTTATATTGGGTTATGTTTCTCATTGGCAGGTGGTGGTAAACAAAGCAGCCATGATTGTCAACCAACTGACGCGCAAAGACGCCTCTCGTCGAGTGCTCATGCAGTCGCCACAGATGGTGGCTGCGGTGGTGCGCACCATGCAGAGCACCAATGACATGGAGACTGCAAGGTGCACAGCCAGCATTCTGCACAACCTCTCTCACCAGCGAGAAGGCCTTCTGGCCATCTTCAAGTCTGGAGGTATCCCAGCCCTGGTGCGCATGCTAAGGTGAGACAGTATGTACACTCCTCTCACATTTGTCATCACTAAGGAGATTGAATATAAATCAATTTTTAGGAAACAATTTTACCAGTGTACATATTTTTTTTGTCCATCAGGTGTATCCATCAGACCTTTTTTTTCAGTGTTGTCGGGGTCAGTCAGTAAGTGGGAGTCAGACAGCCCGAGGGTAATAGGGAATGTAGTGTTGCAGTACATCAGTTACACAAACAGGAGCTAGACTGTGAAAGGCTTGGTAAGTTATGAGAAGCAGTTACAGTGGATGTGTGCTGAGAATGGTGGCCAGTGTAATGTCTGCAAAGTAGGATTGATATGAGTGAAGGAACTGGTGTGTTTAAGGAGACAAGCAGCAGACATGTAGGCAGTGAAGTTTAAGAATTTTAGAGGGGCAGCCTCTGAAAAAGGAGTTAGAGAAGTCAAGATGTTAAGGCGTAGACCAGGGTTTCAGCATCAGTAAATGGTATTACGTTTATATTTTACAGATTTCATGTCAAACTACAGTTATGGGAATTCGGTACGGATGTCTACTTTATGCATGACAATAAGCAGTAATAAATAATAAGTAATTTTTCCAACAATTGTTTACGGATAGATAATTTCACTTATAATTCTCTATACCAAAATTCCAATGGATCAGAAATGTACATAATGTACTGAGCGTGTGCCTTTAAACAGCCTGAAAAATTACAGAACATTATGTCATGGCTTTAGAAGCTTCTGATTGGCTAATTGACATTATTTGATCCAACTGGAGGTACACCTGTTTCTTAAATCAGACTCAGTGCCTCTTACTTTACCATCATGGCAAAATCAAAAGAAATTAGCTAAGACCTCAGGGAAAAAAATGTGGACCTCCACAAGTTTGTTTCATCCTTGAGAAGAATTTCCAAATGCCTGACAGTTCATCTGTACAAACAATCCTATGCAAGTTTAAATGCCATTGGACCACACAGCCATCATACTGCTCAGGAAGAAGATGCATTCTGTCTCCTATAAATGAATGTACTTTAGTAAGAAAATTACAAATAAATTCCAGAACAACAGCAAAGGACCTTGTGAAGACATTGGAGGAAACGCATACAAAAGTGTCTATATTGACACTAAAATGAGTCCTATATTGACATAACCTGAAAGGTTGCTCAGCAAGGAAGGAGTCACTGCTCCAAAATTGCCATTAAAAAAGCCAGACTATAATTTGCAGCCACACATGAAGACAAAGATCTTGCTTTTTGGAGAAATGTCCTCTGCTCTGATAAAACAAAAGTTGAACTGTTTGGCCATAATGAGAAAGGGGGGCTTACAAGCTGAAGAACACCATCCCAACTGTGAAGCATAAGGTGGCAGAGTCATGTTGTGGGGGTGTTCTGATGCAGGAGGGACTGGTGCACTTCACAAAATAGATGGCATCATGAGGAAGAAGGTTATGTGGATATATTGAAGCAACATCTCAAGACCTCAGCCAAGAAATAAATGCCTGGTCACATGGACAGTGACCTCAAGCAGACTTCCAAAGTTGTGGCAAAATGGCTTAAGGACAACAAAGCCGAGGTACTGGAGTGGCCATCACAAAGCCCTGACCTCAGTCTAGTAGGAAATCTGTGGGCAGAACTGAAACAGTGTGTGCGAGCAAGGAGGCCTGCAGACCTGCCTCAGTTAGACCAGTTCTGTTAGCAGGAATGGGCTGACATTCCAGCAGCTTCATGTGAGAAGCCTGTGGAAGGCTACTCAAAATATGTGACCCAAGTAAAACAATTTCAATTCAATTCAATTCAATTTATTTTTATATAGCGCCTTTCGCAACAGCATGCCTCAAAGCGCTTTACAGA